>WOVY01006124.1:0-16013 GCA_013436015.1 Rhipicephalus annulatus | reverse complement strand
TGGGCTTTACGCCTTCAGGAATACGATATCCGTGTTGTTTATCGCTCAGGACGCAGACATTCAAACGCCGATGCACTATCCCGTTCTCCACTGCCTCCTGACCTTGCCTGCTTATCAACTGCCATTTGCGATTCGTCATCGTTGAGCATCACTGACATGCCATCCAACAGCGCAAGGATCCCTGGATCAATTCTTTGCTCGACGTCCTCTCTCACAGTTCGTCAGAAACGACTTCACGCTCACTCTCTCGTCAAGCAAGACACTTTGCTGTCCGTGAAGGCTTGTTGTATCGCCGCAATTACGTGACGGGTGGCCGTAGGTGGCTCCTTGTCATCCCTCGTCATTTGCGTTCGGACATCTGCGCTGCCTTTCATGATGACCCCCAGTGTGGCCACGCTGGAGTATTTAAGACTTACTCTCGCCTTCGTCTAAGATACTACTGGCACGGCATGTATCGGCACGTTCGCCAGTACGTTCAGTCATGCACCACGTGTCAACGACGCAAGACGCCTTCTCACAGCACTGCTGGCCCTTTGCAACCCTTAACCTGCCCAGCGAGACCATTCGACCGCGTCGGAATTGATATTTATGGTCCTCTACCCAACTCTCTTCGAGGCAACCGGTGGATTATCGTCACCGTGGATCATTTAACACGCTACGCTGAAACATCTGCGCTGCCTGCTACCACTGCGAAAGACGTTGCGTGCTTTCTTCTTCACCATCTCATTTTGCGACACGGTGCACCTCGTGAATTACTCAGTGACCATGGACGCGTGTTTCTCTAGAACGCCGTCGACGAGCTACTCAAGGCATTTCGCACTGTCCATAGGAAATCCTCGGCATACCATCCCCAAACCAATGGCATGACAGAACGCTTTAACCGTACCCTTGGAGATATGCTTGCCATGTACGCCTCTGACGACCACACTAATTGGGACCAAGTGCTCCCTTTTGTCACGTACGCGTACAACTCTGCGCCACAAACAACCACTGGCTTTTCTCCTTTCTTCCTTCTGTACGGACGTGAGCCATCATGCTCCATGGACACCATTCTCCCTTACAGGCCTGATGTTTCCGAAGCGACGCCTGTTTCCGAAGCAGCTGCTTATGCCGAAGAGTGTCGTCAACTCGCTCGCTCATTTACCGCACAAGACCAATGGCGCCAGAAAACTGACCACGATTCCTCTGCGTCTACTGTACACTATAACCCAGGAATGCTGGTTTGGCTCTGGGTCCCGTATACCCCTCCCGGTCTTTCCCCGAAGCGTTCGTCGAAATACCAAGGCCCCTACCGTGTGGTGCGGCAAACATCTCCTGTCAACTATGAAGTTGAGCCCATTGATCCACCCTCGGACCAACGCTGCCGTGGGCGTGAAACAGTACACGTATGACGCCTCAAACCGTGCTATGACCCCCTTGTCGTGTCCTTTCCCTAGGTCGCCAGGTTGGCTTCTTTCTGCGGGGGGAGTAATTGTACCGAAGCATAGTGGTGCCAGCTCTGTGCCAGCGTGAAAGAAGACGTTGACGTCCGTGTGTGGCTCGTGCTTGCCGGGTTCCTGCCTGTACCAGCTTGTTGCGGCTAACGTTTCTGGAATAATAACCTGCGTTTTTACGCAACCTTCCTCGTTGCTATATATATATATATATATATATATATATATATATATATATATATATATATATATATATATATCGGAACCAGTTTATACTTATGGGCTCGTTTTTCGTGTTTTACACAAGATTAATGAGATTTAACAGACAATAATGCCAAGGAAGGTATAGGGGAAGTACGTTTTGTCTTCCCTCCGTGCGTTTGCATTCTTTGGAAATTCAGTCAGTTACCCTCATTCACCAGTGGTTACCTGCCTACGTGCTGCGTGCCTGGCTCATGTTCTTTTTTGTGAATTTCAATTATGATATGCTTAACTCCAGCTTGTTCTCTGACCCACTCTGCTCTCTTCTTATCTCTTAAGTGTGCACCTATCATTTTTTCTTTCTTTCTTTCGCTGCGTTGCCCTCAATCTAACTTAAACCCTTTGTGTGAACCTCCACGTTTCTGCTCCGTAGGTAAATTCTGGCAAGATGCAGAAGCTATTTTCTATTTTTTGAGGGTTAGTGGCAGATTACCGTTAAAGATTTCAAAATGCTTGCCGATTCTAATCTACCTCACTCTTATTCCTTATTTATTTGACTTTCATGGTTCAACTCCAAGGTTACTACCTGTGCTATATGTCCGTCTCACTTCCAGCGTCTCTCCACCTATCTCGAAGGGCTGTTTACTGCCGATACAGTTGCACATTACTTTAGTTTTGTGTATATTGATTTTTGACCTACTTTTTTGGTTTCCATGTCCAGTTCTGTAGTCATGAGCAGTGTTTGTCCCCTGAGTTCTTTATGAAGGCAGTGTCATCAGCGAATCGCAGGTTACTAATATTTTCTCCATTACCTCTTATCCCTAAATCTTCTTGATCATGGGTTCGTAAAACCCCCTGTAAACAAGCCGTAGATAGCATTGAAGTGATAGCATTGCAGTAAGTTTATGTAGGGTTCTTTGGTGCCACAATTACGTAGTGCCTGTATTACTGCTGATTTCTCAACCTAGTTAAACGCCTTATCTTAATGTACGCAGGCTAAGTATAGGGGATGGTTGCATTTGGCGCATTTCTCTATTACCTGATTGATAGTATAAATATGGTCTATTGTGGTGTAGCCTGTGAAACAGCCTGCTTGGTCCTTTAGGTGAGTCAAATATATAATGTCGGCTTAATTTTATTAACTAATATTTTTATAAATAGTTCGTAAAAATGAACACTAAGCTGATCGTCCTGTATTTTCCCGCCTTTCAAGTTTATTTTGTTATAGATTGAAATGATGCTGTCGTTCTTCCAAGATTCTGGTACCCTTCCCGTGAAGAGACACTTCGTATATAAGGTGGCTACTTTTTCTAACGCTATGTTTCCACCATAATTCTGGAGGTCTGCTGTTACCTTATCCTCACCAGTGGTTTTGCCTCTTTTTGTTCCTTCTAGGGCTTTCCCTGCTTAGCCTATCATAACTGGTAGGGTGGAGTCCATCTTGACTATTATTGTTTCTCAACATATCATTCTGGTTGTTTTGACTTGTGTACAGCTCTCTGTAAAACTCCTTCGCCAACTCGACTATCCTATTCATATTGGCTGTGACATTGCCTTTCTTGTTCCTTAATGTATATATCCCATTTTCACCAATACACAAGTTTTCCTTCACATCAGTGAGAATTCCGCTGCTTTTACAGCCTGCCTAGTTATCTCTCTGTTGTACTTTCTAGCGTCGGCTACCTTACGCCTATTTATTAACTTCGAAAGTTCCGCTAGCTCTATTCTGTCGGTCGTATTTATCTCTTTCATGGTTTGTAGTCTCTTAATAAGATATTGTAACGAACAAATACAGTGCCGGAAGCTAAAACAGCTATTTATTAATGGCGAACTTGTGCCCGTCAACTAAATACACAAAGGTTGTGTCCTCACTGGTCAAAAACCTCGTCAACCACTGCCGCGTCTCGCCTCGAGCTGCTCCTCAAAAAACCGCCAGCGTTCCTTGTCCAGCGCGTGATGTGGTGACACCTGCAGCCAGCGTTGCATGGCGCGTTTATAGCTTGGCGCGTTTGGCTTGTCCGTTGGTGTGGCAGAATTCAAAGTAACAGGAAGCGGCGCAGGACTTCGGCAGGTGCCTAACAACATGCGGCATTAGTCCCCCTCCTGAAACGCATCGTCCCGATGCGTACTCTGACGTCGAACAGTTTTGTAAAGCAGTATTTATCTGATGTTTGAGCACATTTATCAGTTGTCTCGTTCAGTGCCTTTCGTAGTACGGTTTCATTCGTACTACATGTACGACTTCTGGGCGATTCCTGCGTCGGGTTGAGCACACTTGCCCTTCAGGAATTACTTCGTAGTTTAGCGTGCCTAACTGGCGAAGTACTTTGTAAGGGCCGAAATAGCGCCGCATCAGTTTTTCCGATAGGCCAGGTGCGCGTATAGGCGTCCACACCCACACTTTGTCTCCGGGGTTGTACTGTACGTGTCTCCGCTTCAGATTATAGCGACTTGCATCGGAGCCTTGTTGCAAAATGATACGATGTCTTGCCAATTGCCGTGCCTCTTCTGCCCTTTCTATGTAATCGCTGATGTGTGGGTCACTCTCATTCGAATCGTTGACAGGTAACATCGCGTCTAAGGTCGTTGTGACCGTCCGACCATAAACAAGTTGAAATGGCGTGAAGTGTGTCGTTTCTTGTACTGCGGTATTATACGCAAATGTTGCATAAGGCAAAATACTGTCCCATGTCTGGTGCTCAACGTCCACATACATCGAGATCATGTCGGCGAGAGTTCTATTGAGCCTTTCGGTTAATCCGTTTGTTTGCGGATGGTATGCTGTTGTCCTTCTATGATCGGTGTGGGTGAGCTTCATAACGGACTGCATCAAACGGGCAGTAAATGCTGTTCCTTTGTCTGTAATGACAACCTGTGGTGCGCCATGTCGTAGTACAATTTGAGTGACAAAAAACTGGGCTACTTCGTTCGCCGTTCCTTTCGCGAGAGGTGATGTCTCAGCATATCGAGTCACGTAGTCTGTTGCTACAACAATCCAGCGCTTTCCCGATGAAGAGAGAGGAAATGGACCAAGCAAATCCATTCCCACTTGCTGAAATGGCCCTTTTGGTGGCTCTATTGGTTGCAACAGACCCGCTGGTTTCGATGGTGGTATTTTACGTCTCTGGCAATCGCGGCATGACTTGACATAATGGTGCACCGAATCCCTTAATTTCGGCCAATAATACTTCCGGCGAATTCTGGCCAAAGTGCGGCTACTACCCATATGGCCAGCCGATGGGTCGTCATGACACGCTTCTAAGATTTCTGCTCGCAGCGATGATGGTACAAGAAGCAGAAACGTCTCACCGGTGTTTACGAAGCTGCGCTTGTATAGGATGTCGTTCCGGAGGACATAGGATGTCAAACCGCGGACGAAAACTCGTGGTACCTCAATTTGGTGACCCTCCAAGTATTGGATAAGCGGGCGTAGTTCCGGGTCCTCTCGCTGAAGACGAGCCATCTCCGACACATTCAGAACTCCAAGAAATGGGATGTCTTGTTCTTGGTCAGATGATGGAGACTCAACAGGTGCGCGAGACAGGCAATCCGCGTCATTGTGCTTGAGACCAGACTTGTAGACCACAGTGATGTCGTGTTCCTGCAGACGCAGGCTCCATCTAGCAAGCCTTCCTGAAGGGTCCTTGATGTTTGCCAGCCAACACAATGAATGATGATCACTGATTGCTCGAAACGGTCTGCCGTAGAGGTATGGGCGAAACTTGCTGATGGCCCATATAACTGCGAGACACTCTTTCTCTGTCGCTGAGTAATTAGACTCAGCATTTGATAGAGTGCGGCTCGCGTAAGCAATGAGCTTTTCTTCTCCATTCTGCCACTGAACGAGGATGGCACCGAGGCCAACGTTACTCGCGTCGGTATGTATGTCTGTATCGGCCTCTTCGTCAAAATGGGCAAGTATTGGAGGAGACTGCAAACGGCGTCGCAACTCTGAGAAAGCCGCTTCTTGTTCGTCCCGCCAAGAGAATGGTACACTTTCTTTTGTTAGCCGTGTCAAAGGCTCAGCGACCTTAGCAAAGTTTTCAACAAAGCGTCTGTAGTAGGCACATAGTCCCAGGAATCGTCTGACGGCCTTTTTGTCTTGCGGTTTCGGAAAATTTTCAACTGCTGCAATCTTTTCCGGGTCGGGGCGGACGCCTTCCGCACTAACTATGTGCCCGAGGAACCGAAGCTGACGAAATCCAAAGTGACACTTTTGCGGTTTGATGGTCAGTGCTGCCACCCGAATGGCATCCAGTACTATTCTCAGTCGGTGGATGTGCTGCTCGAAGGTGGAAGAAAAAACCACTACATCGTCGAGGTAGACGAGACACGATTGCCACTTGAGTCCGGAGAGCACAGTGTCCATCATCCTCTGGAAGGTAGCGGGAGCAGAGCACAAACCGAAAGGGAGCACTTTGAACTCGTATAGTCCGTCTGGGGTCACAAATGCCGTCTTCTCGCGATCCCGTTCGTCCACCTCGATCTGCCAATATCCACTTTTTAAGTCCAATGATGAAAAGAAGTGAGCATTGCGTAACTTATCCAAGGCATCATCGATCCGTGGAAGTGGGTAAACATCACGCTTTGTGACTTGGTTCAGCTTTCTGTAGTCAACACAAAACCGCAGAGTGTTGTCCTTCCTTTTGACTAGCACTACCGGTGATGCCCACGGACTGTTGGATGGCTGGATTACATCATCGTTGAGCATTTCCTGCACTTGGTTCTTGATGGCTTCCCTTTCTTTTGGCGCTACTCGGTATGGGCGCTGATGCACAGGTCTCATGTGTTCTTCGACCACGATACGGTGCTTTGCGACGGGAGTACGCCCGACTTTCGACGAGGTGGAGAAGCACTCGGCGAACTCTCTGATGAGGTCAGCAATCTGTTGCTTCTGAGATGACGAGAGCTCTCTGTCAATGTCTACTGACTGGAGTACGTTATCCACTGTCTCTGAAGCTTTATCAAGAGTGCAAACATCTGAGACTTGCACGTACTCATGCAGCGATGCTACGGATGTTCCCTTCGCAACATGCTGCAGCTCATTTCGAAAGTTAGTTATAGAACATACGCACATCCATCACGAAGGCTCACCAGACCTCTTGCCACGCATAGTCCTTTTTCTAGTAGCAGTCCGATGTTTCCGTCAGCTAATCCGTCACAGTCACGAAGAACTTCACTCCTCACAAGAACGGTCACACTGGAACGTGGCGGCACGGTTACATCTTCGTCCACAATGCGGAGAGGTAGAACGATTGGTTTCTCCGCATTACAGAAGGCGATGGCATTCTCCGTAGAAAACGAAACCTGGGACTCTTGCAAGTCAATGACTGCATTGTTTGTTTGCAAAAAGTCCATGCCTATAATCAGTTCCCGGGAGCACTCAGGAAGCACAATAAAGCTGCCGACATACACAAATCCTCTTATTCCTATCCTTGCGGTGCATAACCCCACGGGACTAACTAAATGCCCTCCAGCGGTACGTATCTGAGGTCCGGTCCACTCAGTCATCACCTTCTTAAGCTTCTTTGCGAGAGCATTACTGACAACGGAATAGTCTGCACCAGTGTCTATTAGCGCAACGGCCTCGACGTCGTCGATCGTGACTAATATCTCGGAGGTAACGTCACTACTACTGCACTTGACCGTCGTTGCGTAACTGCCACCGCCCTGTCGGGCTAACAATGGAGGGTCTTCAGTTGTCAGTGTATCAGCGGCCTCACCTCCAGAGGTCGCTGGCTCTAGTTTTCCCGCCGCGGGCTAGGTGAACGTGATCTTCGGAGATTTGATGATGGACGAGGACTCGGCGACCGATAGCGCATCGGTGCTGTCGAACGCGACTCCCGTTGTTGCGTGCCTTGAGGTGAATAGCGTGAAGACAAGTATTCTTCTATTTCGTAGGGCCGTTCACCGTTCCGTGGGCATGGTGCGTTGACTGGAAAACCACGCAGTCCCGCTCGACGATACTGGCACGCCCGGTAAAGGTGACCTGCTTCTCCCAGTGGTAGCAAAGGGGCCGCCGGTCTACAGTGCGCCATACATCGCTCTTACGTGGTCTTGCCTCCGGGATTGGTAGCGGCGTACTCGGAGAAAACGTCGGAGGCATCACAGCAGTCGCAGCCGTCCGATTCATGCGTCCGAGGTCCTGTCGTACAGCTTGCGCGTACGACAACTGAGGCGGAGGCTCCGGTTGTGCGCGCTGTAGTACCTGAGGTTGTGGTTGTAGAACCGCTTGCTGCACTTCTTCGCGCACAACGTCGGCAAGTGAAGACATCGCTGGATGAGCTTGAGTCATTTGTATTTTCTGGAGTTCTTCCCTTACGACAGCCCTCACCATTTCACGCAAGAGATCAATGTTACTCGTGAGGGTTGTTGACGCCGCGCTAACAGATGAGACGCTTACGTCCCGGTTGTATTGGCGCGCGCGCTGCTGCAGGGTCTTTTCTATCATGGTTGCCTCTGATCTGAACTCAGCAAGAGAGCGCGGTAGATTACGCACCAGGCCTGCAAAAAGCTCCTCCTTCACTCCACGCATCAGGTGCCGCAACTTCTTTTCCTCAGCCATGTTCGGGTCGGCCCGGCGGAACAGTCGAGACATGTCTTCAATGTACATGGCGACGCTCTCATTGTTCCGTTGGTTTCGCGTCTGAAGAGCGGCCTCTGCCTTTTCTTTGCGGTCCGTGTTTGGGTACGTAGCAAGGAACTCTCTTCGAAAGTCGTCCCACGATAATAAGGACGCTTCGTGGTTTTCGAACCACGTACGTGCAGAATCTTGCAGTGCCACGTAGACGTAGCGAAGTTTCCTGTCTTCGTTCCAACCGTTCAGTCTGGCAACGCGTTCGAAACCGTCGAGCCAGTCCTCGGAATCCTCGAAAATATCACCATGAAATACCTCTGGTATGTGGGGTGGGTCCATGACGATATGCGATGGAAATGAACTCGCTTGGGTGGCCATTGCAGGGGCTCCGGTACTTACGTCCTCCGCTGGTCTCGAAGAATCGAAGAGGGCACCAAACTCGGGCTGCTCACCTCGTAGGCGACGACTTGTTCGTTGGTGTACGGGAGTCAACAGCGCTGGCTCCAACCTTCGGGGTTCTGGGCTATGTTCCCTATGCTGAGATGGGCTTGGAATCATACCCCGCACCTCCACCAGTTTGTAACGAACAAATACAGTGCCGGAAGCTAAAACAGCTATTTATTAATGGCGAACTTGTGCCCGTCAACTAAATACACAAAGGTTGTGTCCTCACTGGTCAAAACCTCGTCAACCACTGCCGCGTCTCGCCTCGAGCTGCTCCTCAAAAAACCGCCAGCGTTCCTTGTCCAGCGCGTGATGTGGTGACACCTGCAGCCAGCGTTGCATGGCGCGTTTATAGCTTGGCGCGTTTGGCTTGTCCGTTGGTGTGGCAGAATTCAAAGTAACAGGAAGCGGCGCAGGACTTCGGCAGGTGCCTAACAACATGCGGCAATATTTTGTCTCCAGAGAAAGTCTGCCAGTGTCCTGTCTAGTAACAGTACCTTCGAATTCTATTGCAGACTTTTTGATGACACTAGTAAGATTAGTGTTTATTGTGTTACGCTAACGTCAGTGACCTTGTTTACTGCTTCGAATCTATTTTTGTGCAAAACTCCAAATATCTGTACTTTCGATCTCCCCGCTAGTTCACTCATTGACTTTTTGCGTATCAGTTTTCGTCTTTAATTTTTATAATATAGATGAATGAGAGTCCTTACATTCTGTGGTCACTGCATCGATCTTGCACACTACATCAACATTCTGTACAATGCATGAGTGTGCACACAGAACGGTGCTTCAATTTGTAATTCAATGCTTGACTTGAGAGTTAAACCATGCACTCCCATTACATACCTGTATCTTTTTTTTTCGGAATGTATTTTTTTCAATTACCCGATTTTTAGATCGATTAGCTGATTTCGTATAAATGCATGCTAGCATCATGTTTTTTCTTGCTGTAACGAAGCAAGGAACTAGAGATTGCTGTTTATATTTCCAAAACGTACGCGAGGATAATCATACGCTGTTTTCGTTTTTTTTGCATGAATTTTATATGCATGAACTTGTATTCACAATAGATAAAATTGTGGTCACTGATGCAATCATATGCACAAACTGACATGCTTATGGTTCTGTGGTAAGTACAAGATATAAAATAGCATCTCCTTTTTTGTTAGCATGGAAACTATTAGTTCATTAGGTCAAATGAAGTGACGTAAATCTAATTGACGTCACTTCACGTGAACCGTGAATATATTGAGTGGCTTTATATAGGCCTTAAAGTTTCTCGCGCTAACACGAGTAAACACAGAAGTAATGAAATCTTGCACGTGGCTAGAAATGTATAGTAAGAATGGGTGACGAAAGGTCTGATATTTGACACTAGAACAAGTGCCTCATCAGCGCCCTTGTGTCCAAGGGCCACGAGGCGGATGCTTTTCATTGTAGCCAACGCAGCCGTCCTCTCTTGAGATGTCAACTTACTTGATGCCTGGGTATATTACATGAAGTGTGCGGACATCTATCAAAAGATCTAACAGAGAAGAGACCCTTTAGAAAATTTAGTCAGGCAACATAGCTCCTCCGCCATATCTTGTTAACTCGTGCGAGCTGGCGGGCAATGTGTCCCAGCGACGCCGATGAGCGTTCCCTGCAGCGCACATGGACACCGCTTGCGCTCCTGCAAGACGTGGTACCGTGTTCGGACGGTACGCCAATGAGCCTCCCTCGGGTGAAAGAGACATGGTGGAAAGAATGTGTTTTCGCTTTCGTTAGATAGAAGCCGCTGAATTTTGAAAAAGGTACGAATGGTGAAGCTCCCAATAGGTTGAAACTAAGCAGGATGAGCATGATTTGTAAAGGAAATGGGCCAATCCGATATACACAACTACCACCAATAACAGTGACATCAGCAGTGTACAGGCTGGTAATGCAGATAGTAAAAAAAAAGACTACCGACATGAATGGAGAATGAGGGGGTGCTAGAAAAACTACAAAATGGGTTCAATAAACGAAGGAGGTTGGAGGACAATCTGTTTTCATTGATGCAATGTATTTAAATAGCGGAAAAGGAACTCAGGCCCATGTGGCTGGCATTTTTAGATATCAAGAGAGCTTATGATAGTGTGATTCTAGAAGACTTTTGGGGAATACTGGACACACTAGATGTGGGAAGATGGAATAACTAGTCTTCTAAAGGATATCTACAAAACTGACAAGGTCGTTATCAAATGACAAGAACAGGTACCTGAGCCCATAAAAATACAAACGTAGGCTTCGAAAGAGATGTCCCTGGTCACCTTTGTCATTTTTCTGTATCTCCAGGGAATAGAAGCCAAATTAGAGAGGAGTTGACTCGGCTTCAGCCTCTCTTTTGCCATGCAAGAAAAACACATTGAACAGTTATTATCAGCATTGGTGTATGCAGATGATATAGTAATAATAGCCGACAGCAAGAAAGATCTGCAGGGATTAATAGACTTCTGTGGTAATGAGGAAGATAGGTTATATTTGATGTTCAGCAGGGAAAAATGAGCAATCATAATTTTTTATGATAACAAATGCAGTGAACGTAAGATACAGGAAGTCACGCTTGAAATTCCAGTATTTTTTTTTCCGCGCAGCATTAATAACTGGAACAAATAAAAACACTATATCATTTGTTTTGCACACTTGTATTGCATAATGTGGGCTACTTAAAAATGCATGCTAAAAACTTTAAAGTTCAACTAACAAGATTGCTTTACGTCTACATTGGTTTTGCCAACCCTGCATGAGCCTTGTGTCCACAATATATAATAAATAAAAAATAAATAAATGAATAAATAAACAAACAAACTAATAAATAAATAAATAAATATTATAAATAAATAAGAAAACAAAATAATGAATAAATGAAATAAATAAATTAGTAATTACAATAGAGATACCAAATTCACCTCTTAGATTAAGACAGGCGCTTAATTTACGTCGTGAATGCTCTTTCTAAAAATATTGCAACTCCGGTGCTCTAAAACACCGAAGTTATGCTTACGAAGATTTAGGATAGCAGTATACATAAAAAATAGTGGTGATTTTTTTCTGCGTTTTCTAACAAGATGTAGTGGGAAAGTAATTTCGCAGTTTTTTTTGAACGCGTAAAAATTTCACGATGTCATTACTTGAGAAGAACTTATTTATCCTTCATAACCGAGAGATGTTTTGTGTGGACGATAACATTTTGTAAAATAACCTCAATCAAAATGCGTGCTAACATCCACAAGTCTACTTTAATGTGAACGAACTGCTCTGCATTACAGTTTTGTGTCAATCATTCAGAGGCAATATTTACTATATTATATCATGTGTATTACTAATATTGCCACAATGTCTCACAATGTTTTTTACGCTATTAAAGTATATACTGTAACAATTTTTCGGCTACCAGAATAACTTGAATGATTCACTTTTTCTCGTAGCATACAGATGAAGCAATCGTATTCTATTCTAACGCCAAATCATGCTCTCATTTTTCAGTTGGTGTATGTGCTCAGGAGACGACACCACCGCCACCACCCCCTTTACCTAAGGTTAACCCTTTGTGCCGCCTGTTTCATGTCGCAAGCATGCAGAACTTGGTAGTTTTATTCAATATTGAAATATCACAGCTTGAGCAAACTCATATTATGCGCAGTAACAACAAAACTTTATAAATTTTGTGCATAGTGCTTATATTCGCCTACTAACAGTACTTACTATTTGGCTTGAAATCAGCTAGTGCGACTGTTTTTCGCAGAAGGGCAGGCAGGCCGCAAGTGATTTCACAGCAAGCGGTTCGGAGAAAAGCCTCAAGAAAGCGAATCTCTCTATAACAATGACAAAAAAACATGGACCTAGTCAGTGAAATGGCCACGTACTTTTGCCTTATACACATAAAAGTTTATGAAGTGTTCTTCGCAATTTTGTACCCTATTTCGGAGAAGTCGCTTGCCTCCAGCAAGTACCGGCGATTTGTCGAGTGCCAGACATGGTATCTGTTAAAGCAGGGAAATTGAACATGCCGTTTGATGCCAATGCTGCCTAGTAACGCCTCTATGATTCTAGCAGGTTCTCACTAGAACAGCGACACACAGTTGTCGTTGACATTGATAAAGTCACAAAGGAGCAGTCAAGACGAAGAAGGTGGCTATAGCAGTGGTCAGAGTGCACAGGACGCAAACCATCTTTTTTCGTTTGCACAGGCAGAAAAGCTGCCACATTTCATATGACTTCGTGAGTCATGAATAGTGCACTCAGGCCAGCAACTGCAACATATTCATGGCACCCCTAATGTCTTTCCTTGTTAAGAGGTGTGACACTGTTGGGGCCCGTGCATCTTCGCTGTGTTCGCAAGGTTGCGTCAAAGAGCGCTGAAGCTGTCACGCCGCTATGATCTTGAAACGTGAACACCAGGCGACGCGGAACGAAGCAGTCAGACAGAGTGGCAAGTTATAATTACTTCATACTATGAAAATTTATGCTATAAAAACTGGGCTTGACTACGGAAAACAATCCCGATAAGCCAGATTACGTCCACTGCAGGGCAAAGGCCTCTCCCAAGATCCACCAATCAACTCGATTCTGCGCTTTCTGTCGCCGCGTTATACCTGCGAACTTTTTATTCTAATCAGCCCACCTAACTTTTTGTCTCCCCTTCATGCGTTTGCGTTCTCTGGGAAACGAGTCAGTCACCTTTAATGAGCAACAGTTATCCTGCTTACGTGCCCGGCCCATGTCTATTTCTTCTTCTTGATTTCAACTATCATACCTTTAACCTTGGTTATTCCTTGACCTACTCTGCTCTCTCCTTGTTTCTTAAGGTTACACCTATCATTTCCTTTTTCATTGCTCGCAGCATCGTCCTCAATTTAAACTGAACCCTCTACGTAAGCCACCTGGTTTCTGCTCCGTAGCTAAGTACCGACAAGATGCAGCTGTTATGTACCTGTCTTTTGAGGGAGAGTGCCAATCTACGTGTCAAGATTTAAGAGTGCTTGCCAAATGTGCTCCACCCCATTCTTACTATTCTAGTTATTTCATGTCCTGGTACGGCTCTGTGGTTACCACCTGTACTAAGTCGACATATTTCTTTACAACTTCTAGCGTTTCTCCACATATCGGAAAATGCTGTTTTTTGTCGAAGGTATTGGGCATTACTTTAGTTTTTCGCATATTTATTTTCATGTCTACTTTTTTGCTCTCCGTGTCCAGTTCTGTAACCATAAGCTGTAATTCGTCCAACGAGTTATTCATCAAGGCAATGCCATCAGCGATTAGCAGGTTACATTGATACTCTACACTAGCTCTTATCCCCAACTCTTCCCTATTTAGGTTCCCATAAACTTTCTGTAAACACGCGGTGAACGACATTATAAAGATTGGGTCTCCCTGAATTACGTCCCTTCTTCATATACCCTTTCACTGTTTAAAACACAGCCCCTTTTTGACATCCGGCTTCGTCCACCGATGTGCAGTAATAGCATCAGTGGGCAAAAAGGGCTTTCGAAAATATCCGGCTGATTTTCTGCACACTTTTTTGCCTATTTCGCTAAATATATTCAAATAATTGTTATTTTGAGCTACATGACAATATTGAGAGATTTCTTTGAACTTTACGCACGTTCAATTTAACGCGATAGCGTTAGAGAGCTCGTGTCACAGAAAATACGCCGCTGACGTCGGCGCCGTTGGTTGTGAGCGAAAAATCGTCTGTGCGTCTGTGACCGAAACATCAAGTTACCGAGATAGCCGTGGGGAGGCCGCTACTTGTCCATACGTGCGCGCGCGATCACACTGAGCAGCCGCACACTCGAATAAATAAAGCGCTCAAGGTCACGATGTGCGGTAGTTTCTTTGCCCTGCCACACCTCCATGCTTAGCTTTTGTCGGGACGAGAGATTAGATATTGCAGCTGCAGCATGTCACGAACCTTTGTAACCCACTCGCACTGGAGGGATCCTTAAAATTTCGCGGCATTAAATTTGTGAGGCAATAAGCTCTTCTAGTGAGTTCATTTCATGGTTACCTCAAAAAGTGTGTCAGGGCCTCTTTAAGCATTTTGTTCGACAAGTGCCACGACCAAAATGAGCCCATTTGGCGGTAATAGCGCGTGCTGGTCAAATATACTGTGTGCGTGTTTGTGTGCGCACATGTGTATGCAACAAAACATATGAATAAGTATGCACTTAGCGGTTGAAGGGTTGAAGGGTGCACTAGAGGACAGATTTCACTATTGCGTTCAACTCTTAAATGCGAAGCGTAATGGTCCCCGAATGTTTATGTGAAAAACTAAAGAGAAACATTCTTTACTCTTAAAAGAAACTTGAAACCGTGCCTTCAGTTTTGACTTTAGGAGCTGGTAAATGAGGTGACCGGAATATTTCTGGGGTACGACGCTTGCAATCATGAAGCCGTCTATTGGGATTTGGTCGCTTTTTTTAAATGAAAAACTATGGTGGCAGTGGTTTGACTGTAGAATTTTTTTCAGTATATTTATGTAGGGTTCTACGATGCCCCTGATACTGTAGTGCCTGCATTACTGCTTATACCTCGACTGAGTCAAACGCCTTTTCGTTATCTATCAAAGCTATGTATAGGGGTTGGTCGTAGTCCGCGCATTTCTATATTAGCAGATTGATTATATGAATAATGTCCTTTGTGGAGCAGTCTGTACGAAATTATGTTTTGTCCTTCAGTTCATTTACCTTTAACGTCGCCTTATTTCTATTAGCTAGTATTTTTGTAGATAGTTTGTTCAGAACGGACAATAGGGTGATGGGCCTGTAATTGTTTCAAGTCCTTGACGTCGCCCTTCTTATGAATTAAGATGATGTTGACGTTTTTCCAGGATTCTGGTGTCCTTCCCGTCAAGAGACGAAAACAATTGCAGACTCATAATTTGTGAATAAAAATCACTTAGGAAAAAGCATAACGAAAACAAAAAAATATATCTACTCAACAGTCCTATAGATATTGCACGCTTACTGAGCAACTTGTTTGCTTCTATGTCTGGAAATCTGGGGCTACGCCTAGTGCGGCGAAGCCGACCCTAAGGGGAAGTGCTGAGCGTGACTTTAAGGGGGGCGCTCTTCAAAAAACGATTACTGAGCAATGCTAAATTTATCGCTAATTGCACTTCAGGCACTCACTCGTGACAATATTTTCTTGCGATACAATGCCATTATTTTTGTTGGCTGGCTGGATTTTTTTTCTCGAGACAAGTTTGAGTTTTCACAAAAAACGTACTGGGGTGATTTTTGAATAGGCAATTGTTGCGCAACGATAAGGTAATCGCTAATTGACACTCTAGTGTCATATACGTTAGAAGAAGCTATTTTGGTGTTTAT
>WOVY01006123.1:0-110127 GCA_013436015.1 Rhipicephalus annulatus | reverse complement strand
CTGTATCACCTTTTCAGACAATCATTAGCAACAGGCCAGCTTCCCATTGACTGGAAGATTGGTAAAATAGTCCCTGTGTTTAAAGCCGGCGATAAACATTCACCCGAAAGCTATCGCCCCATCTCTCTCACGTGCATCTGCTGCAAACTCCTGGAACATATAATCGCTTCTCATGTTTTCAGGCACTTAGAATCTAACCATTACTTTTTTATCGACCAACATGGATTTAGAAAAGGTTTTTCGTGCGAAACACAGCTGCTGGAATTCACGTCAGAACTACATTGCAACATGAACAATAACCTTCAGACTGACTGCATTTTTCTCGATTTTTCAAACGCATTGATCGCGTACCCCACTGTCGTCTGATTTCTAAATTACTTCACTCCGATTAGATTCGCTCACTTTATCTTGGCTTCGAAACTTTCTTTCACTCCGCCAGCAGTTCACGGTAATAAACAATATCCAATCCCCCCTTTCCCACGTAACCTCAGGTGTACCGCAGGGGTGCGTCCTCGGCCCCCCAGCTGTTCTTAATTTATATTAACGATTTGCCATCAGCACCTCATCTCACATGCGAATTTTTGCCGATGATTGCATTATATATCGCTCAATGACCTGTACCGATGATCACCTAACACTGCAAAATGACCTCAACAAGATTAATGACTGGTGCAAAAAATGGCTTATGTCGCTAAACAAGCAGAAGTGCAAAATTATGTGTTTTACACGCAAGCAACATATTTCTAGCCATTCGTACATAATTGATGACTACCCTCTGTCGTACGCATCATCCTACAAGTACCTCGGTATTCATTTCACACCAAATCTTTCTTGGTCACACCATATCACCACCATTTGTGCGAAAGCTTTAAAATCATTGGGTTACTTACGCCGCAACTTGCATAGCTGCCCATCCCATGTTCGGCAGCTAGCTTATCAGACCTTCGTTCGACCACAACTTGAATTCGCCGCATCGATCTGGTCCCCATACCAAAATTACTTAATCAACATGCTTGAAGCTATTCAAAATAGGGCAGCCCGATTCATCTCACGAAATTACGACTACAATAGCAGCATAACGGAAATTAAACTTTGCCTTTTTCTTCAACTGTTGAGTACTCGGCGGGATATTTCTCTCCTATGCCTCTTCCATAAGTATGTTTACAGTAACAAACCATTCCCATCCCAACTCGATAAACCTTGCGTTACATCTCGTAGGCTGCATAATAACTTAAGTTTCACGCGATTATATGGGTCAACGGACGCCTTTAACTCATCGGCTCTTCCTCGCGTCATCCGCTTGTGGAATGATCTCTCGAATGACATTGTATATCAATCAGACCGCGAAAAATTCAGACAACTTCTTTACTCTTTCTTTCAGTCATAGACACATCGATTGGTTCCTTTTTACAAGTATTTGTTGCACCTCCTGTATCGTTCCAGTGTAATTATATTCATGCGTTTTTTTTCCATTTCCTCCCGCTTACAGCTTAGGGCCTCGTGTTCGTTCAGTAAGAGCCACGCGTTTTTTTATCCTGTATTTTTTATCCTGTATTTTATCCTTTATTATCCTGTATTTCTTAAACAAGAACAAATTGCTTTCTGCGCGCTGCTCCAAAAAATTTTTGGCTACGTGTGTGCTAGGTGTTTTTTAGTAAGTGTATTGCGGATATTTGTTCTCCTCCCACCAGCAATGTTCCGATGTGTAACTTCAAATGACTTTTGTACATTCTCTCTTAGTGACATATAACGCGTTATTTTTTGTGGAGTTCTTTCAAAGTTTGATGTTTCCTTACGGTTTTGTCGCGACACTCACCCTTTGTAACCCCCCTTACACAATGCCCTGCAACAAGGGCCTGTAAGGTATTTTTAAATAAATAAATAAATATCTCGTACCAAGTACTGCCGGTAAAAAAATAAACAGAACACTTGTCCGATTCATTTCACGCAACAAAGGCAACGCCCCGCTCGCAAAAGCAAGGGAACGGAGAATCCTTTCGATTCACCCTCAATTACGAAGGCAAAGGAAGTGTCATACATGTTAACGAGAACCTGACGCGACAGAACAAGAAGCTTCTAAGCGCTGCCATACGGCAAAAGAGAAATCCACAAAATGGAAGTTTTGTGGATCCATGTAGGAAGAATTTTTTGCGCGCAAAGATGAAACGCCAGACGTATTCCGGATGACAAGCACCATTGGTCTAGAACTCGTTATATAAAGATGCGGAAAGGAAAGTGAAAAAAAAAAATGATTTTTTGAGTTCACCATGCCGACTCTTGCACCGACGCGTTGGTCCAGCGGCTTAATTACTCGGCTGCTGACCACGGGTCCCGGAATGAAATCTCGGCTGCGGCGGCTGCTTTTTCGATGGAGGCGAAAATTCATCGAAAATGCTCTAAGCCTGTGTGCTCAGACTTGGGCGCACGTTATAGAACCCCAGGTGGTTTAAATTTCCGGAGCCCTTCACTATGAGGTCTCTCATAATCATATGGTGGTTTTCGGAAGCTAGACCCCACATATCAATTAATCAATTAATCAATCTACCTTTGTTTTTGTTATGATGTGGTGCCGTTTTTTTTTCGAAATGGGTCTGGCTGTTTTTTAGAGGCGCTCTCTGGCGATTAGCGTTGGCAACGCCCGTTACGTTTTCTTGTTGCAGTCACGAGATGGGGCTGCCAGTGTCACTTTCAGCGTTCGAACACGGAGGTCCGAGAACTCAGAACTGTGAAATGCAATGACGATAGTTATAGCGCGAGAACAAAATGACGACACAGAGACAAGAAGGACACGAAGGACACGTGCGCTCGTGTCCTTCGTGTCCTTCTTGTCTCTGTGTCATCGTTTTGTTCTCGCGCTATAACTATCGTCATGCAATACCAACTAGCCCAAGCTGCCACATATCTATGTGAAATGAGAAGAACTTCGAGTGCATGGTGCGATCGTATCAGTACGATTATATCGCTTGCACGTCATCTGTTCACTAGGCCACAGCCAGCATAAATCGCTGAAGTAGCAGTAAACGGTTCACCAGGGATGTTCCGTGCAGGGAATTTCCCTTTTTTCGGGGTTTTTTTCCTGTCAATTTGAACCAAAGGGAAAAATGCAATCTTCGTGATATGGAATCTTCGTTATACATAAACGCCTGCTTGATAACACTTTAAATAATGGAATACTATTGATTGACTTCTTATTGTGTGCAACCGACGAGTATACATTGCAATTAAGTGCATTTCATTGACTGCCGTCATAAATAGACTCATAAAAGGAAAATATTTTTGTGACGTCCCTAAGAGTAGAAAAGCATGCCTGCAGTTGCTTCGGTATTCATCAAACTAAGGACACTGTAGATCTGTACAGTAGCCGAGACAACCACGACCTTAATACTATAAGAACTAAGCAGTAACCCAGACGACACCCAACCAGTAATGATAGCAGAAGTCAGAAAAGCTTTGGAGAGCATGCAAAGAGGCAAAGCTGCTGGTGAGGATCAGGTAACATCAGATCTGCTGAAAGATGGAGGACAGATTGTGTTAGAAAAACTAGCCACCCTGTTTACGAGGTGTCTCCTGTCGGGAAGGGTACCAGAGTCTTGGAAGAACGCTAACATCATCTTAATACATAAGAAAGGAGATGACAAGGACTTGAAGAATTACAGGCCGATCAGCTTGCTCTCTGTAGTATACAAGCTATTTACAAAGGTAATTGCTAACAGAGTAAAGAAAATATTAGAATTCAATCAACCAAAGGAACAAGCAGGATTTCGAACAGGCTACTCAACAATTGACCACATTCATACTATCAATCAGGTAATAGAGAAATGCTCAGAGTATAACCAACCACTATACATAGCCTTCATAGATTACGAGAAGGCGTTTGATTCAGTAGAAATATCAGCCGTCATGCAGACACTGTGGAATCGGGGCGTAGATGAAGTATATATAAACATTCTAGAAGAAATCTACAGGGGATCAACTGCTACCATAGTGCTTCATAAAGAAAGCAACAGAATACCAATAAAGAAGGGTGTAAGGCAGGGGGACACAACCTCCCCAATGCTATTTACCGCGTGCTTACAGGAGGTTTTCAGAAGACTAGAATGGGAACAGTTAGGGATAAGAGTAAATGGAGAATACCTTAGTAACCTGCGCTTCGCCGATGACATTGCATTGCTGAGTAACTCAGGGGACGAATTGCAACTCATGATTACAGAGTTAGACAAGGAGAGCAGAAAGGTGGGTCTTAAAATTAATCTGCAGAAAACGAAAGTAATGTACAACAACCTCGGAAAGGAGCAGCGCTTCGAGATAGGTAATAGTGCACTTGAAGTTGTAAAAGACTATGTCTACATAGGGCACGTAATAACCGCAGAGCCTAACCACGAGATTGAAGTAACTAGAAGAATAACAATAGGGTGGAGCACATTCGGCAAGCACTCTCAAATTATGACAGGTAGATTGCCACTATCCCTCAAGAGGAAGGTATATAACAGCTGTATCTTGCCGGTACTTAGCTACGGAGCAGAAACCTGGAGACTTACAAAGAGGGTTCAGCTTAAATTGAGGACGACGCAGCGAGCAATGGAAAGAAAAATGGTAGGTGTAACCTTAAAAGACAAGAAGAGAGCAGAGTGGATTATGGGACAAACGGGGGTTAAGGATATCATAGTTGAAATAAAGAAGAGGAAATGGACATGGGCCGGGCATGTAGCGCGTAGACAGGATAACCACTAGTCATTAAGGGTAACTAACTGGATTCCCAGAGAAGGGAGGCGGGTTAGGGGGAGACAGAAGGTTAGGTGGGCAGACGAGATTAAGAAGTTTGCGGGTATAAATTGGCAGCAGCAATCACAGGACAGGGTTAACTGACGGAACATGGGAGAGGCCTTTGTCCTGCAGTGGACGTAGTCAGGCTGATGATGATGATGATGACATGTGCCTATGTAATGTAGTGCATGCTTCCCAAAATCAGGCTTAATCTGCAGCGGCGTTGAAGTTGGTAGTTTTACGCACGATGCTTTCAGTTAGCACTATTTCGAATCATACGAAAACCTGTCTAATCCAGTCAGCGGTATGAATACGGTGCCCATTGTTCAAATTAGATTAAAACCATGGAGGTTAGCTTGCTTGCCCCAGAAGAACTTTGCCTGAAATTGCCTGTCTTGGTGCGTTCTTTTCTTGTATATTGTCAACATTCTAATGTGTGAATGCGACGCACATTTATGGCCAGGCCGTTGTGCCGAGCTACATTTTGGCGGCTCAGCCAGAAAAGTAGTGGGCGTTTTCATGAGATTTTTCGAACACAGTCTGCGGTAATGCCACCGCGCAGAAAGAGAAAACCCGGCGACAGGGACAAAATATTGATTGCGCATTGACGTGCACACGAGCGTTATTGAACCGAATTACCATGCAAATGAGATACTCACATGACGGCTCACGTTTTCTTTGTACGCGCCTAAAAATTGTAAAAGAATTGGTTGGTGGGAATGCATTCGTCGACCACCATCGAAGCTGCTGATGCAATGAATGCAATGTCTTACGACCGAAAGGCAAAGTTTAGTACGGGTAATATGCTTACGTGATAAAATTATTACGATGCATGTTAATATGCGTACGTGATAAAATTATTACGATGAATGTTAGGCATCGTACGTAACACGCTAGTGCCTCCGGTTGGCAGAAAGGGATTGAGAGAGAAGCTTTACCGGGGTGTATAAGACAACTATTGGCGTTAAACAGTAACATTGAAAAGCTGAACGCATGGTATTGAGAGAGAAGCTTTACCGGGGTGTATAAGACAACTATTGGCGTTAAACAGTAACATTGAAAAGCTGAACGCATGGTATGAAGTATGCACTAAAATAGTTGGTACGAGCGAGGTGATTTGCTTTGATCGCGAAATTTCATTCGCTATAATGAATACTACAGGGCCTCATATGAAGCCATACGTGCATTGTGTTAAACGTCTCAGTGTCAGGTGGGCTGACAGGGAAAACAAATGCTGCGCTTGTCCTTGTCTTTTCTTGTCCGTGTTTTCTACCGCTTAGTATGCTTAAATCATTTATCACCAACTGGCCCAACCATCCACTTTGATTAGCTAAATAGAAGCTGAAAAGGTATGGCAATTTTTGTAGAAACCACCTATTGTGTTGGGTTTTTATCCAAGCCAACTGAGGTGGTCTGCATCACGCGTGTGATGCACTTGTGCTTCATAAAAGAGTTGACTATTGGGCGATTTCGTGTTCGACATAGAAAGCATCGTGAGTAGCCCAACTAAACAGGACACACAGGCCTGTGCACCTTTCTTTGCTCATCTGTCCTGTTGACGTCACTTCCGTAACAGAAATACGTCATTGAAGTCTTGGTTGGCCCTGGCATGAAACACTTTCGCGTTAGAAAATCCGAAATTTCTAGCAAGAAAGGATTCGGAATTCTCGCATGACAGAACGGGTAATATGACTGACAGGCTCAAATATAAAGCGTGCTGTCCTTATACGGGTAATTTTTAAACACATTGATGCAGGAACTTTTAAATACAACACCCAGAGTGGCTATTACGAGGGCGATGACTTTGCGTGGCGATACACGGCATTTTGTGGTGCAGACTACCCACAATAGTATATGCGTCTTTCTAATGTCGTACCGAAAGTTCATCAGCATCTTGAATCGTATTCAGCACGCATATAAAGGCGCGGTACCGTGAACCGGGACTACTACAGCAATCCGCGTTTTCAAAACGTAGTCCATCCCACTTGTGACAGAAAAAGCGAGAATGCAATTCTCACAATGAACTTATCGAGATGAATGGCCGCCATCATCCAGCTTCCGAGAGAACGGCTTAATCCTGCCATTTACAGCCTCTAAATTAATTAATTAATTAATTAATTAATTAATTAATTAATTAATTAATTAATTTGATTGATTGATTGATTTATATGTAGGGTTTAACGTCCCAAAACCACTATGTGATTATGAGAGACGCCGTGTTGGAGGGCTCCGGAAAATTTTGGACCACATGTGGTTCTTTTACGTGCACCCAAATCTGAGCAGATGGGCCTGCAACATTTCCGCCTCCATCGGAAATGCAGCCGCCGCAGCCGGGATTTGATACCGTGACCTGCGGGTCAGCAGCCGAGTACCTTAGCCACTAGAAAACCGTGGCGGGGCAATAAATAAATAAATAAATAAATAAATAAATAAATAAATAAATAAATAAATAAATAAATAAATAAATAAATAAATAAATAAATAAATAATAAATAAGTATAATACGTCTTAGAATATTCTACCTATCCCACTTTAAGTCACTATTTTTCAATGCAAGCCTCATAAAGGATATATGAGTTAATAAAGAAACAATATTTCAGTAGATATATGCACCAACATAATGTGACAATACGGTCGTATGCTGAATAGCCTACAGTTTACCTTAAGAGATAGAACATAAGACATTAGCTGACCACGCTGCATACGTCATTTCTCGTCGCTTTCATGCTCTCTCGAGACGGTACAGTGGGTTTGTAGTATTGAAATACGAAGAAACGAATCGGTGGGGAAGTGCCGCGTATATTTGTGAACGGACCTACTGTATTTGACACTGTTTTCCATTATATCGCATTATTAATGCTTTTATTTTGTAATCGAGCTAACACTGCCGAGGTATACTGACTTGATTGCAAAAAAAAAATATTTCGAAATCTCAAATTGGGTGATCTGCCACCACGCTTTTTGTCCCATCAGGTGTTCGCTCAGGTTTTACGAGTGCCAATTATCATCATCGTCATCATCATCATCATCCGCCTATTTTAGTACAGTGCAGCATAAATGCATTTCCCAATGATCTCATTCTACTGTACCCTGTGCGGGATAATTCAGTTTTACCCTTGTGAATGTCATAATTTCGACATTGCGTTCAACCTTCTTCCTTCTTCGACATCATTTCCAATCATTTCGTAACCACTCTGCAGCTCTCACTGCCCGCCAGTTGTCTCTTCTACGCATTACGTGACCTGTTCAGCTCCGTATATTTTTCGCTTGATGCCAATTACAGGATATTTGCAACTGCTGTCTGCTCTCTTACCCATTCTGCCCTCCTCCTGTCTCTTAACTTCATTCCTCTCATTCATCTTCTATTGCACGCTGCGTGGTTCCCAGCTTTTGCTCCAGTTGTTCTGTTAATCTCCACGTTATTGCCCATGAAGGCATATAAAAAACCACAAGACCGTTACTTAACTACCAGCTCAATCCACAAACTGTGTGCTTTCCATCACGAGTTTACCGGGGGAGATTACCGGGCGCGTATCCATAGTGATCGCGCTGGCCCGCATTACATAACGTCCCGCTCGCTACCATGCACCTTGATTCACGACTGCCAATGGCCTATACGGAGACGGCCGACACGAACGCTAATCGCAAGGTGACCCAAGTGAAAATGGCATCGGCGTATACTCACGTGCACGCGCGCATGGACAACTTTGTTTCGCTAACCTTCGGTGCGTCGCGGGAGAAAGTGGAACACCGATCGCTGTGATCAGCCTGCGCGTACAGTACGCGGAGTGTACAATGAATTATCTCTTTAGTAATGCGTATGGTTACATCGGCCTAACGGAGAACGAAATGACGTGATCTTCGCCTGTTTTGCAGAATTGACACTTGCGTGGCCTTTTGTATAGGTGACCGTGATGTCGATATTTTAAAAAGAATGAAGATCGTTGCTAGTACTCTGACTGGCACTCAGAGTATAGGAATATAGGAAACGACAGAGAAAGAAATTGAAATGTAAAAAAAGTAGGGTATCTGTTTGGATGTGTTGAAGTGTAGCATCTGAAAAAACGAACCTAATTATATACTGAGCATATAGAAATCGATCAGCGGGAATAGTCTTACGTCTAATGGACTAATTATGAGCGTTTATCGGCAGTAACACAATGGTGGCAATGACAGGATAGAATTGAACTCTTGAAAAAGCAGTTGTGTGTTTATCCGAGGAACGTGTTAAAAATGGAGCTACAGGAGATTGTGTTCATGCGCACTTCAGTTTTGACACATTTGTGCTTTTATGAGCTAACCCGCTCAAGCGACGCTTCAAAAGAAACAAAACTAGGAGACTTTGGAGAGGACATCTAATACGCTAATGTGTGTGTACACACACACACACACACACACACACACACACACACACACACACACACACACACACACACACACACACACACACCACACACACACACACACACACACACACACACACACACACACACACACACACACACACACACACACACACACACACACACACACACACACACACACACACACACACACACACACACACACACACACACACACACACAAACACACACACACAAACACACACACACACACACACACTTTCTCTCTGTTTTCTGGTTTATATGTGTAGCTTATTCAGAAATGCGTAGCCTTAACTCTAAAAGGCTACACATTCACGGCTTCTACAGCATAGCTTGTGCAAGCCATAAAATACCATCTACGAGACTGAAATGTGAAACGAAAGATCTTTTAAAAGTTATCGTTATAAAAAATGGAAAGTTAAAAGTTATAAAAATGAAAATGCTTTGTGTACAAACCCTATAAATGTGCCAAAACAGATGTGGAAGCGCTGTCAACCGGTTCTGGTTGGTATTGGTAAGAATGTGAAATAGGCCACGCGCTTGCGTTGTAAGCAAACTTTTGTGGTAGACTGCATGCGTGCTCTTGTTTTCCGTTTGAAGATCCACACCAGGTATAACAGCAAGTGGCTGAATGATCACTAATTATTATCTGAATATACTACGCCTTGCTCGCCCAGCACGACCAAGAGCAATCATTTACTCTCCGCATAGACGGCCATCGTATTTAGTATACTTTAACCTGAAGCCCAAAAATAAACGAGCAAGAAAAAGTAAACAAACGAGTACGCCCTAAATTACCTGATGACATGGTGGGCAGTGCCTATTGTTACGTTTGGACAGGCACCTCGGCTCAGCAGACGCCATTTTGCGCAAGCCGGTCTGCCAGAATGCTTTCAACCCCATTGGTGCCCCGGAAGCGAAAAGCACGATGCTCTCCTGCAGGTGGGCCAGGCAGTTTTCTGTGGTCGGGTTACGAGGAACCTGACGGAACCATCGCGAGAAATTCTTTGTTGAGCGGAGCCGAACAGCGTGAGAAGGAGTCACGGTTGCCGTTCTCATGAAGTCGACATCTCCAGACAGCCATTGTCGCCTACGCAAGGTCGTGAGAAAGAACCAACAGTTCAGAAGCGTGGGAAGGCGTCGCAGTGGCAGCTCTCGGGGATCGAGCACCTGGCCTGCTGAGTTCGAGAAACTTCTGGAAACACTGTAGCAGACCGCAGCCATGAACCGCTGCCGACGTTCCTGTCAGCGGCCACCTTCTCCCCAGAGAAGCTCGGCTCTCCCTCTCCACCGGACTCTACCTCCTCGCCCTTCGATGTCTTCGAGGCATTGGCCTGGTGCGTCTTTGTGTGATGCTCTCGTGCTACCATTGGACATTTTCGCCCATGTTCCTCATCAGCCGAGCGGTTCAATACCTGCACCCTTTCTGGTGGGTTGATCACTGAGAATTAACGTCACCTGATTCCTGTGCAACAGTAGTCACCGCCTTCTTCGGATTGTCGTGTAAAAAATCAACGGGCTCTAAAAGCCGAAGATATTTTGTACATAGAGCTGAATCTCTGCGGAATCACTGAACAGTTCCATTTTTCTCATCATGTAATTAAACTTTCGTTCTATATCTCCAAGAACGCGTGTCCTCACTGGCGACGATCGGCTATGCGGACGATGGCGGAGAGCCAGCTACCGTAAAGAAACTCGCCGTACCCATCATCGACCTTGTACCCGTTGCACCATGAAGTTTTCGTTGTATTCTATGCATGTCGAGGATCAGGTAGCACGCTTCGTACGTCAGTTTAAAGCGCGCGTACATTAGAATGAGCACACCTCCGTTGCATTCAAGGTGGCCGGCTGATATGAGACATTATTCAATGCTTTCGCAACTGCAGCAAGAGCAGCTGAAGCAGATCTAACAGTTTATGACGATTTTGCCAGTCGGATACATGGTTTCCGCGCTAAAAAAAGATAAAAAGAAACACTTAAGAGCTCTTTCGCAGTACAGTCCTCACAAGAAGATTATTTGCAGGATATAGCAGCGTTACAGAGCTCATAGCAAGTGGGATATTCCCTACATTCTCGAAGATAACCAAGAAGACACCATCAGCTAACCTGAACATCAAATTCAATCGAGGGCTTCGGCGACGGAGGTGCTGAAAATGCACCGTGCGCCACTTCTTGAGACTTCATGATCTGTAATCCACAAAAGCTGGTCAACTGTTGCAGGTGCGTTAAATACGGAGCTGCCTAAGCGTCAATTTTTTTTCAAGTGTCCTATTTTTGTTCTCTTGGGACACATTGAATTTTCACATATCCTATGAGAAACGCATGGCAACTAATATGGGACACTTTTGGTGGATATCCTTGCCTTTACCCATCGCGGTACAGCTCATCAGGTCGGCTGTCGCGCTGTTTATCTCGAGGACGCAGGTTTCAATCCCTGAGCCGGCTGCTGTTTTTAAATAAGGCCGAAGGGCAAGTTAATCCGTGTATTTAACTTCAGGTGAACGTTGACACAACACCAGCTGGGTGGTCCGGGTTAATCCTGTGTCTTATATTCGTATCTTGGTTTTGGCACCCAAGACTTCCATGTTACGGTATTCACTGAAGTACAAAACGAGGTTTTCCCCTGAAACTTTTGCTACTAAAGACGACCCTTGCGTTACAACGAATACGGCAATTCTGTTTTTTGTTTTTTTCATGGACACGAGGAAAAGTCAACTCGCGTTATAATCGAGATCGCGCTATACAATCAAGTAAAATCCGGTTTTCTTCTGAAGATCCCCACCATCCTCTCTTCGGTTCTCTCACTGTCTTCAGTTTAAGCTGTGCAGTTGCGTGCAACTTATTGCATCACCGATCGATCAAGCTGTCAAGGCGCTCCAAGGAGGCAGCAAGTGTCGAGGACAACAGCCGAGATGGTGACCGCATAAGGATCAGAGTCGAGGCTATTCGCTCGCTTACCAACGGAAATTAAGTGCCACCTCAGGCTTCGCGTCCCGTGCCTTGAACTTATTTCGGAAATGCGGTTATACCGATCTGCGGCCGCTGATAAGGTGATGAATGAGGAATCACGAAACACTCTCGCCTGTGAAGGTTCTCCCGTGATGTTTGGAGCATTGTCAGGGATTGATGCATACGATGACACGACTTATTGAACGACAAACGACTTATTTATCAACGATTCGAAGAGATTACGTAACTGATGCCTCGTGAACCTCTTCGCGCTCGCTCTAACCATCCTCCCCGTCCCCCTTGCGGCTGCCCTCTTCAATATAGTTGAACAACATCACGGTAGGTGGCGCCAGCTGTTCATGGTAGATGTAATCGCCCATCAGCATAGCTTTGTTTTGTGTTCGGGTAAGTAGCATCCTTTATCGAATGCCGACTGCGTGCGTTCGTTTAGTCGAAGCATTACAGGGACATCTCACACAGTGCGTATAAATACAAAAAATGCCAGACCTGCGGGGAAGGCGCAGCATAGTCATAGCGAAAGCTAGAAGAGCGGCCTTCCAGATACTTTTCTAAACACTCATTGGGTAACTGAACTGCAAGCACACTTGCTTGATGCCCACTACGGCATTAGTAATAAAAATTCTAGGGTAGTAGCCCAGTGTTCGCCATGCCATTTTTTTCGTGATTCTTCTGAGAAGCGTGGTATCCGCTAAATTACTGCAAGGAATTTCGTGCCAATTGTCCATGCAGTGGCTGACGACGATGAGGAATTATGCCTGAAATGGGTATGCGCCACCGTTAGTACCTGAACAAAAACAAGGTTTTGTAATAGGTTGGATCATTGGACGACCCACAAGTTACGCTAATCGAATTGTGCGATGGCTGGTTGTGCTTTCTCAATTTTAAAATGCTTTATAAGTTGTAATAATGCGATTGCTTTCTCGACATCAAGCCTGCCTAAGGCAAGTTTGCCAACAAGTTCCAAAAACAGGTGTAGTTCAGTGATAGATTAGCGGACTGGCACCTAGCGGACCCAAATTCAAGCCCCACTGTGTCATTGGCACTACGTTTTTTTTTTAAAATTCCCTGCGATGTCGTTACGGACACCGGTGGTGGCGGACAGCTACGGTACCACGCGTGACCCGAGTTTTGATCTCAACCAACCACATTCGTACCAAGATTTCCAGATCCACGGGTATAATCTGCAAATTGCGACAACTCCTCCCTCAGTGGTTGAAAAAACAACTATATTATTCCCTTGTTCACTCACATCTCCATTATTGTCTTCTTGTATGGGGGAATACGACTAAAGCAAACATTGACAAAATTCACACCTTGCAAAAAAAAAGCTATACGACTAATATCAGGGGTGTCATTCAGGCATCATGCCGCGCCTCTCTTTAAGGAACATAAAATACTTACGGTAACCAACGTCATGAAACAAAAATTGGCAATGCTTATTTATAAACAGGTACGAACTGATCGCTCAGGGTTTTATCAGAGGCATCTCCCGAGAGATCACAGTCACAACCTACGGCACAGGGTGTATACATATGAGAAACCACGTACAAATTACGGCACACAAAAACTATTGTATCAAATTTCGCATTTCTTGAACGAACAACCGATTGTAGCTTCTCTAATTGACAATACAGTCTCATATGGCATTTTTAAAAAGAAGATACAGGAACACTTCCTATTTACACAAACGTAATCACCGTCACCATCTTTGTCTCATATTCCCCGAAGTATTTTCTTGTATATATCGCATTAAGGTTTGCTTATGTTATCCAAACTGTGTTTCATTTATCGATCAAACATATTACTTATTGATGTTGCTGTCTCTTGATTGTGGAAACCTTGTATTCATGTTTAAAGTTTCTTCAGTTATTTTACATGACTTACATTGGTGTTTGTTTATGTGCTCTATAGTTTGCTTCATTTGTCGGACACGCGTATGCTTTATAGATTTCATCTCCTGCGCAAATTTTCGCTCAATTATGTTTTCCTGTACATGTTTTGCATGTAGAAACATATGTATGCTTAATTTCTTATTGACTCGTTACTTTACACTGAGCACTGTGTTATTTTGGTGGGTTTTGGGTTTACAGGGGGCAGGCGCTTTGTCAGGCTTTTATGCCTTTTCGCCGGTCCCCTAGGCAAATTGTACCTTTCTTTTTTTTTGCTTTTGCCTGAAATAAACTTCAACTTCAAAACGGATTTCGTCGTAAAACATGAAGATATTGCCTTGTAGGTGTCCGAAAAGAGTTTTCCTTTAAAATATATCATCTTACGTTATATTATACGCGTTCATTTGTATATTGCATGCTAAAAAAGTGAATCTGAAAAAGGTTTTGCTTGAAACGTAAATCTATATGATACCCTCCATAAGTCTATGTGTGGGCCACGCAGTTTTGATCGATATGTGATGTGTTTAATGCTGAACTTTTAAACAAAGTTTTTGTTTTTTTGGTCATACCTCATGTTTCCACACTGTTATTTGCCATCGTCATCAGAAACGGGCAACACAAAAATTAAAGCTTGAGTGACAAAACCCAACCGGCTTCACCAGGATTATTTAACACACTTCGACGTTGTTATCAATTCCATCCTATCTGCTCGAATGCGGAGATGTGCTAAAACATCGGCAATTTCATTTAATTTCCCACATTGACCGAGAACCCACACTAATTTTAGATGCTTCTGCTGATGCGGAATAAATGTCGTAAAATCTTGAGGACACGGGAGTTGTCAGAAGCTAAAAGAGCTGTGCATACCAAAAGCGAATCAATTGTAACTACCGCCCTGTTTTCGTCTGTCAGAAGTTTTCGCAGCGCCGTGATGACAGTCATGAGCTCATCTTAAAATACCGGAGTGAAATCGGGTAGCCTTACAGCGAATGACCAGCCAAGCGATTGCTAAATAGTTCCTATGCCTGTCCTTTCCTCCTTCAAGGAAGCATCTGTAGCTATCATGTTACGTGTTCTTGCATGTACTATTACGACGGCAATAATAATTATGATGCCTCTACCATGGTTCATACTCACTCAGGAGGATTCGCGAAAAATCAATTACATGAAATAGTGATGATGATTATGCGCCTTGAAATATTGCCACCTATCCACTCAAGGGGATCGGCCAAAAGCCAGGCGGGTGATACAGACTAGATTTATGATTAATAGTATTTTCTAAAAGCTAAAGTGGATTAGACATGCAAATAAAATGTAACGTTAATTATGAACACAATTTAATTTTAGCTTGTATTATTTTGCATAACCTCCGAATTACCTAAGCTGTTTTGACTAGGAATACATTATGAAGATTATTAGCGGTTTATAAAAGTAGCAAGCATATTTGAGTCACTTATAAACTTTTCGACAGCATTGAAAAAATTCTTGTCTCAGTGTCTCGGCGTAGAGGGCCCAAATGATGAAATGTTTAGTTAAAAGGCAATAGCGCGAAAGACGAGAGACCAGAAAAGGAAGTTCATATACAGAGCGCTGAGTTACAACAAAAACGGTATTCTTCAAACCACGCGTAAATACATATGATGTGGAACAAAAAAAAAGAAGAAACAAAAGTGATAGTGACAAAAGTGACTGAATGCGTGGTTTGAAGAATAAAGTGTTTGTTGTAAGCCAGCGCTCTGTATGTGTGCTTTTTTGGCCTGGTGTCTCGTCTTTCGCGATGTTTCTTTTTCACTATATTAACACGCCTAATAAACCGCATTGACTAGAAATATTTTGGCCGTTCGCCCCACGACTTTTTCTTCCAAAATCGTTCCCACATAAGATGGTTTCAGTTTTAAAAAGAGTTTCAGGCATGGCATGAGCACAAAACTAGCAAAACACATATTAGAATTCCGCGAGTCCACGTGCACGATTCATAAAGAACGGTTCTGGCTGTGTGAAACTGTAGAATTGTTTGATAAAGCGATAATTTTGGCGCGCCTTGAAATGAACGATTATCATCATCACTGTCAGAAATACACGAGAGTAAATGAAGAAGACGAGATGAAAAAACTGACTTGTGATATGATTGATGATGTGAATGAAACTCGCACATTCGTTTGATTTTGAGCGTGTGAGATAAACTCACGTGTGTGGTCTACTCCGAGTTTCAGTCTTCTAATATAGTATTAGCTCTATTTTTCTCCTATTTGTTCATCGTTATTTCATTATTTTTAGTTTATTGCTATTGATTTATTTTATTATTCTTTATTATCCTATTATTTTTGCTGTTTCAACAATAGTCTCTCAGTCTATCACATATAGGCTACTATAAGCTTTCATGGCCATTCCCCCAGTGTGGGTATGTGCCAGTACTTACAGGAAACAAACATACTAAGGTTCATTGTTTGCAGGATACATGGTTGCAGTCGAAAATTGACGGAGCCAATGCTCTATGACCCATCGCAGTGCGTTATCGCGGCGTTAGGCGATTTCCCTATTCGTTACGACTCTCGGCAGACCTACATAGTGGGTACAAATAACGTTTTCTAGAAAAAGCAGCAAAGTAGGGCTGCGCCCCACATCTGGTCACGAATATTTAGCAAATGCAATGTTTTTATATTGTACAAAAGCAGTGCTTCTTATTTTTATTGAAATTTGCGAATGTCGAAACATGGGAAGCCAGTGCCCGTCAACCAGAGATTTATTTTATTTCTTGAGTAATAGCAATAAAGAAAAGCACAGGAATAAAATGTTTCGATGCGTAATTAAGGCTGTTTCTATGCATCAAAGAACCTTTCATGCAAATTAGGTTCTCGAAAAATACATTTGGTGACAATTGTTCTTGCGTTTCATGCTATACTTGCCCTGAATCACTAAAGAAGAAAGGGAAGAGAGCCCCACCCCGTAGGGCGGCAGGGACAGCCGCCGCCGTTTCGTCGGGCAGCCGCCGCCGCCACCGAGTGAAGCTCCCGCCTGGCCGTCCAGAGGACAGCTGCCGACCAGGAAGATGTCGGCGCCAGCGGGCAGCAAGCCTACCCCAGAGGGTGCGAAGCCGCGCAAGTCGTCCAAGTCTCAGGGCAGCAAGGACAGTCGCAGGAAATCCTCGGAGATGGAAAAGTCGGGCAGCCAGGAACATAGCGGTGAGAAAGGCTCCAAGCGAAAAGACAGCAAAAGCAAAGACAGCAAAACAATGAATAGCCAGAGCAAGACGACCAAAGGTAGCGAGAGGACTCCTGACAAGTCGGGCGACAAGAGCCACGAGAAGTCTGGCAGCGGCATCAGTAAGGACAGTAAGAGTAAGGCCAGCAAGTCTAGCAGAACGACCAGGGGCAGCAAAACGAGCAGGACTAGTGACAAGTCAGGTGAAGAGAGTAACGAGAAGTCGGGAAGCAAGACAGACAAGAGCAAGAGTGGGGAGCACAGTCAAGAGCATTCCGCGAGCAAGTCTCAAAAGAGTGCGACCATGTCTGAAAAGGGAACTACCAAGACCGGCACTTCAAAGACCGGTACTTCCAAGACCGGCACTACCAAGACGGGTGCTACCAAGACCGGCGCTACCAAGACCGGCAAGAGTGGAACTGAGAAGAGTGGCAGCAGGAGCGCAGAAAAGAGCCAAGACAAGTCTGGAAGCAAGACTGAAAAGAGCAAAAGTGGGGAGACCAGTCATGAAAAGTCCGGCGGGAGCAAGACGGAGAAGAGTAAAAGTGGCGAGACCAGTCACGAGAAGTCCGGCGGGAGCAAGACTGACAAGAGTAAAGTGCCGACCGAAGTCATGAGAAGTCCGGAAGCAAGACAGAGAAGAGTGGCAGCAAAACTGAGAGGAGTGGAAGCAAAAGCGGAAGCAAGAGTGGAAGCAAAAGCACCGACAAAAAGTGGAAGTAAGAGCGATGAGAAAAGTGGCAGTAAGTCCGGCAGCAAGAGCGACGAAAAAAGCGGCGAGAGGACGAGCAAGTCCAGAAGCACTAGCCAGGATAAGACCAAGGAAAGCCAGAAGAGCAAAGCCAGCAAAAGGGAAGGGGACATGACTCAAGAGAAGTCGCAAAGGTCTCAAGAAAAGAGCCAGAAGAGTGGTAGCACCCCCAAAGAGGGCAGCGGCGGCAGCCAGCGTGATGGAAGTCAGCAACAGCACGGCGATGGCCGAGACCAGGTGATGGGCATCGACAGGGGCCTAGAAGGCATCAGGCTGTTGCCTGAGGGTCACCCTCTTAGGTTGATGTTCGAGAACGCGCTGCTCACCGTGCGCAACAGACAACTGCAATGGCTCCACTCCGAGCTGAAACAGGAACACCTGGTCACACTGATGCAAGTAGGCACGCTTCGGAAGAAGCGTGGTGTGCTGACAGGACCATCGGCCATCATGGTGGACCGAGCCGTGTCGGCGACGATTTTGGGCAGTGACGTCGTTTCAGATGGTGGTGTTCCTCTGGGCGAGTCTTCAACGGGAGGGCCTCGTTTTGAGGACCCCCGCTACGCCAACTTGCCATCGGTCGTGGTAAACATCGAGGACAAAGGGATCTCGGCGCAGGACGACAGCCTGTACAACTTTGGACGCATGGCAAAGGGCACGAGGAAGTGCAAGCACATGGCTGGCCCGCACGATGACATCAACTGGGAGGACCTACAGGCGCGTCTTCTGCCGGCGTTCTACACTTTCTGATCCTGCTCACGTGGACAGGATCAAGTTTCATAGGTGCCCAACAACACAATGTTGGTGTATTACCGCCCAACGAGACGTCTTCGCCTCGCTGAGACGCCCAAAAGACGCTCATGGAGTGGCGCACGTGTATGCTCAAGTGGAATTCGCGTGGCGACAGAAGTTCGCCATTGGTCGTGGTTCCTTTTCCAGGTGTACCAGCTTTATCAAGCTCGGTACCCCAGATCGGTTCGCATAATATAAGATTTTCCCTCGTGCTTCTGACTTACGCATTCGTAAAATTTTAACAAGCTGACTATTACGTAAGATTCTCTAGATTGTCGCTTTTATTGACGTATTTAGACGCGAAAATAAAACTTGGAGAGGAGCTGTATCCCTAGAAGTACAGTAGTCAGCTGCTGTGTGCTCGTGTGATTACTCCGGGTGATCGTCGATGACATCCTATTCAGCTTCAGTTGTGCAAAGACGATGTATTTTATTTGAGGACCGTGTTAGCGATGCGCCTGCAAGCTATTGTGATTATTTTTATTAATTAACACCTATTTGTCTAATTTGTGGAAATGATAAGGCAGTCAGGAAGTACGCAATCGAACAACGTTTGCGCGTTCTCTCAATGGACCGTGTTGCAAGAGATCGCGTGCAGGCTCATTACGAGCCAGTTTTAAGAATACCTACAAAATTCCCACGTTTTACTACGTGAACGTGAGAATATAGCAAGCCTTTTACGATTTATGTGGCTGGCATGATCCAAAAAATTTGGCGCACCCTTATGGTTCGCCTTTGAGAGTTGAACTCAACAGCAATACCTTGTCTCTATTGCGTACTTCAACCACTTAGTGCATATACTATTAAATGCGAAGCATTTTTTTTGCGGGCTGCAAGCACTTTCGGTGTCTACGTATCTATATGTATGTCTATCGGCTTACGGCTGGGTGATCTCGTGGCTACCCCCTTAAGTTGGCGTAGGAGAGGGCAAGATGGTTTCACGAATATGACGGTCAAGGCCTGAATGTTGCCACAATCCTGTCGCGTACGTCGGCAACACTTTCAGCCAGACCGTGGTAAATAGCCACAGGCGGGTATGTGCCACTGGTACGCGGGCATGATCCACAGGGTATTGACACTTAGTATCTAACCAGGAGCGGCGAGAACACACATGGGTAACCTTAGCACGTTAGCGTTAAGAATAAGCAAAGATGAGCAGCGTTGACCCGAAGAATGCAAATAATAAATATCAGGGTCCAAGAAGGAATCGAACCCCAGCATTTTGCGTGGTGATCAAGTATTCTATACCACAGAGCCATGCCAGGTCCCGGAACTGCTTTTCGAATAGACCCTAATGTTCGTTAAATGCCTATTGTGGTCGCAGTGCTAGCTATACAGCTTTATAAGCATTCCATATGTTATCATAGGATGAAGCCGCCACGTCGGGTTAACGTGAATTGTAGTGGGGTGCTATCCACTGCAGCTGATTTATGTAGCAGGGTACAGGGCTACCATTTTCCTGAGCACCAACACTTCATTTGAGTTTATCACGTCTGCTGTTGCTAATGCTCATGTTCCAGTTTGGATTGTCGCGCAAGTACAGATTAGTTATATGAACATCTGAAACTGTTCAACATGTCTATGCATAGAAAATTCGTACATATATTCAGCGTCATTTCATAATGTTCCATTTTCATACCTTCACATACCGTTGATTCACAAGGTACGGGATCTGCCAAATTCTTTATTCATTGGTGTTACTCGAGAGCTTTATATTGTGAATCACTGCCACGTAATCGATAAAGTTGAAACTGGCTTTTGTAAATGAATTTTTCGCATATGGCGGCATTCTGAGTAATGGGTGGCAAGCTTCAAACGAGTACTGACATGAAAGTTTTCAGTTGCCATTTTTTTTTGCGTCAATGATAGACCAAGCACCCGAGAGCGTAGAAAATGTATACCTACAAGCGCGCGTGTGGCATAAAAAATAATTACAGCATGCTTTTAGAAGCTATTTTCTGTTCTTACTGTACTCTAAAGTCATCACATGGTATGAGCAGTGCCGCCTGGTGGTATAGTATGCGTGCGTGCAAGTATTCATGACGTATCCGGGTCAGCAAGTCACTTCTTCGGTCGTCTATACCTCGTCTGCTGCGCGCCGCACGTGTGGCAACTGTCGTGGTAGGGAAGCTCAACGTTTAGATGACATCCCTTTAGTGCTGCGCACATGGTGCGCATTCGGATGCGATTTGCCGTGCGGCTGTTCGTGTCAGCAGCCGCATTCGTGCGGGAGCGTGACAAGGGGCGCCATTGGTGGGCACCCGCCTTAGGTTTGTTCCTTGCCGCCCCGATCGCCCATGTATTTCTGGATATCGCCGTTGCCAGTGGTTTGAAAAACTCTGTATACAACCGTCTCTGTATACAGATTTGTATGGCAGAGTTAACTCGCCTCCGAATAAAGGTGTCAGTGTCCCCTTTAAACAACAAACAGTTATGCGCGGCAAATGTTTTCGAACTTGCTATGCACCCAGTACGTGGCCTTAGGGGAATACTGCATCAACTTGCGTGCCTTTTGCAGGGGGTGGTAGGCTTTCAACCACAAAGTCGTTATGATACTCACATGTTCTCGAGCGCTATCGCAATGTACGCTTCCACTACGCAATACTACATCGATACTACATGCTGTAATCGGAAGCCTCTATACAGTACGTGTTTCCTTGTAAGGCATGAAAGGTATTTTCACAGCATTTCCGAGAAGACACGAGGTTGTGTGATAGAATACATGTTTGCCACGCAAGCGTCCTCGGTTCAATCCTTACACGGATCAGTAAATTTTTGTATTTATTTTAACGCTATTACCTTAAAAGATAACGGAAAGCAAGTGTGCCCTCACAGGATTCTTGTTCGGCGACGAAGTACGTTTGATTCCAAACCCATCGATTGGGGCTGCAGCACGTCCGAATACCGCCATTGCGGCAACATAATTTTTCGTAGTTTGCTGCCGCAATTTAACTAAATTCATCTACCTAACAACGCGTCATATGTAGCGCACGACGGCTACACGCCCGACTGTTGGCCTATTCTGCTGCCGCTATGATAACTGGTCTCAGTGAAAATGGGACTAGTGTGTTCTGCGACCATGAGGCGAACAGACCGAAAAAAAAAGTATGGTAGAGCGTCACTTGTAACAGAACTTAATATGGTCTCGCCACGGAGTTCCGTCTCGAAAATATTCACCGATAGTTACGACGCTGTCTAATGCTAATTCTGCACCCAGCTTCATTTTAAGCCAAGACATACTACGTGAGAAGTTTTGGCTTTTCGCAAGGTATTGACTATGCCTTCAGTCATAAATGATAATTTCTGGGAATCAGGATAGCAGCCACCACGATATTATTTTTTTTCTGGTGATGAACGAGGTACCCGCTCTTCATCTGTCTTTGTCCCCTTTGTTGCGGCTCGGGAATTGCTGAAAGGAGCGGATGTATTGGAGCCCTCTGGCGAAAACCCGTCAGCTAATTGGTTGATGCTGCGTGTGGCTGATGATGAAAAGCTACGGCTGGGCGCTTTACAGTTGGTGGGAAGCACCCCCTCTGCGCCTGTTTTCTGTGCCTCTCTTCGCCTTCTCTCCTCTGTATACATTCCCCTGTGTACATTCACCTCTGTGTCTTCCCCTCTGTACATTTCCCTATGTACAATCGTACATTCTCCTTTGTACGTTTCCTTCTGTAGATTACCCTCTGTGCTTTCCCCTGTGTGCCTTTTCTGTAATCAGATTCAAGAAGAGCATACTAGAACCACCTCTTGAGAAGCTGGGACTGGAATCATCTAGTCATGTTTTTTCTTAGTTTCGGGACATTGCTCTGTGGTGCAACCACATGGATATTAACGCTATAGCGTTAGAGAGCTCGTGTCACAGGAATTCCGCCGTCGGCGTCGGCAGCGTTGGTTGTGAGCGAAAAATCGAGAAAGAAGCAAATAAATCAAAGAATAAAATTTTCTGTCCTATCGAGGATCGAACCCGAGCCGTTCGCGTGGCCAGGAGGTGTTTTACCACAAAGCCAAGATGTTACTTGCGGCCGCTCGGGAAAAAAAGCACTACATAAATTCCATGCAGTAGAAGGTGTCTTCCTAACGCATTTTGTTCGACAGGTGTCACGACGAAAACAAGCCCATTCGGTGATTTGTAGGCGCATTTGGGAGGCCATCAAGCTACGTCGAAAAAGACCGGGGTAGTGCAGCCATCGCCGCTAAAGAACACACAGGAACTTTCAAGCAGCTCTAGAGATCAACAACTATGTCTACCTAGCGGAAACATTATAATGCCTGTCCAGAGGCGTTGATGGAGCAAACAGAGAGAGAATAAAACATTTATTTGCGACCGAGGAAGGAATGTCGGTGAGTGGGCTCCTTAGTTCGGGATCCCAATGGCACGAGCCGTTGTCCTCGCTCGTTACGAGGGCCTCTTGGTTCTTCGGATCCGAACTGGACAGAGCTGCCTCACACCCTAGTGTTGTGTTGTGCTCTGGGTTGTAGAGGTGGATTTTGTGGGCATTACCATTCCATGTGGTACAGGGTGGCAGTTTTATTGACGCAGAACCTGCACTCTGGTGCGTATGTGTCGGGATCTATCTTGGACAGCCCCGCCGCGGTGGTATAGTGGCTAAGGTGCTCGGCTGCTGACTCGCAGGTCACGGGATCAAATCCCGGCTGCGGCAGCTGCATTTCCGATGGAGGCGGAACTGTTGTAGGCCCGTGTGCTCAGATTCAAGCGCACGTTAAAGAACCCCAGGTGGTCGAAATTTCCGGAGCCCTCCACTACGGCGTTGCTCATATTCATATGGTGGTTTTGGGACAATAAACTCCACAAATCAATGAATCTATCTTAGAGAGTATGTATGGATTGGGGTAAGACAAGGTCTGCAGGCGACGCCACACTACCTGAGATTGTTTACTGAGCTTTGGCCCCGGTGGCCGAAGTTTTCGTCTTTAGAGTCTTTGATGTTCTATAATATCTGTTTATGTTAGGAGCGGGCTCATACGCATAGCCAAGCTAACAGCAAACGCTAGATAATGTGCTGCCATCTGTGAAGCATTGTGAGACTTTATCACATTCGAGATAGCTAGCGCGCGGCGTATACCTTTCAGGCCATACGACTTGCTTTAGACGAAAAACCTGTATGTACAGTCGCGCGCGTGCTGTTACATTATACTGTGTGCGTGTGGGGGGGGGGGGGCATATTTCGCTATATCGTTCAACTCCTAAAGGTGAAGCTTAAGGGTCCCCCAATTTTTTCTTAGCCATTCAGAATTGAATCACTCAGCCTAGAAGAATGTCTTGCTAAATTCAAGAGGCATTATATATTTCATTATTTGTCATTGACACTTCAATAAAGTAATTATTAAGTAAAATACAAAAATTAAGGAAGGAATTTACCTTCCACTCGGCCAATTCCCTCCAATGGGTCTGTGCCCATTAGAGGAAATTGCGGAGGACAACAACAAGAAGAAGCATTCATCCGCACACCCATTACGTAGTTAGCACTTTTTGGCGACTGGTTGTTATTGTAGAGAGAGAGAGAGAGAGAGTAACAAAGAGGAAAGGCATGGAAGTCAACCAAGCTTGGCTCGGTTGGCTACCCTACACTTGGAATGAGAGAGATGGGGAATACTAGAAAGGAAAGAGATAGAAGAGGAGTAAGAAAGAGAAGCATGAACAGTCAGCTCGAGACTACACAGCACGGTCTCATGCTGTTCTTTCACAAGAGCTCGTGAAGTCCGGTGGTCCTTGAAAAGCACAAGAGGGCTTTCGTGACTTTGCGCGTATGTGAAACCGTTGGCCAAGGTCCCGGGACCTTCTTTTCTGTAAGCAGCTGCGAATCCTGCTGACGGAGCTAGGCTTCCATAATACGTCGTTCGGACTGGTATGCTGGGCAGTGGCATAGAATGTGATCAAGCGTCTCCTCGCAGGCGCAGATGTTGCATGCCGAACTGTTCGCTATTCCAAGGAGATGAGAAAACGCATTCGTAAATGCCACGCCCAACCTCATGCGACACAGCAAAGTTTCAGCGCGTCGTGGGAGCCTGGATGGCATACAAAGTTGCAAGTTTTGGGTCGATCGAACACAGGCGCGCGTTGGAGAAACCCGGCGTATTCCATTGTATAGGATAGTTACACGACGAGCAAGTGATTGTAGTCGCCTTGCAGCGTCTCTTCTACCATGCTATGATACATCGGTAAATGCAATTAGTTGCTCATCATGACGCCTGTTCAGGGTCACCCTGCAAATGACTTTGAACCACCAGCGTGCCTCTGTGGCAGCATACTCGACTGCCACGCAAATGACCCTGACTCAAGTTTCATTTGATCCTGCATATATTTTCTCATTTTATTTTTTGTCACTTTCATCTGTAACCTTTTCTTGTCTATCGGTTACGCTAATGACGGCAACCGTGACGGAGAAGTCGCTCAACGCCGGAACAGGCACCTTAGAGTTGGGCTCTAAAGCCAATGGCAGATAATTCTTATAACCAACATAACATTATTTTATGAGGGCACGACGTCATAATTGGCGGTTTCTCGTCCACATAGGCTTTGATTGATTGATATGTGGGGTTTAACGTCCCAAAACCGCCATATGATTATGAGAGACGCCGTAGTGGAGGGCTCCGGAAATTTCGACCACCTGGGGTTCTTTAACGGTTCACATAAGCTTTGTCTGCTTATGTGTTGACGAATTCCAATTTGTAAAAGGAGTATCCTGAACAGGATAATTGGTGATCCTAGGACGCCTTTACGCAGGCATGACCATTAGGATACAGTGTCGGTGTCAGGATACAGTTGCAGCAACGAGTGCCCACCTTCCATTGGCCAGAGCGATAGCCTTAGTAACATTACGTCATTGACCGATTTTCGCGCTTCAAATTCTAAATTTTGCAAGTTTCGCCAGGATGTTTGATGAAATAAAAATGAAGTTTATTTTGAATGCATGCTTCACTTGTGCTAGTCATCCCAATTGAAGTGTCATTGGGCAAGTTTTGATAACGTACATCATGGGGTGTATATTTAGGCAATGTAGATTTTTTTAATAAAAATGTTGTGGCAGGTAGTCGGTGGTCACTTTCGTAGACAAACGCTATGTCAATGCAGGAATACTTTCCCGCCGATAAGATGACGTTGGCGGGTATGAAAAATACTCGTTAAATACCTAGTTATTAATTGGCTTGGTTGTATTGTTGTTTATGTTAGAAAGTTGTCGTGCGTGATAATTTATTGCGTACCCTTTTGTTTGTTTTGTTTTGCGCAAAGCTTAAGACATTCGTCATCAAAACTCAATTGCGAATTCGAAAGTGATCGCACCCGGTGTGCACGTACCCTGGCGGAACAACGGACCCGTGACAGGGAAGAGAAGAAAATTTTCAATTCTAGCGTGCCAGAGCTGAATCAGGTAAAAAAAAAAAGAAGGGGCACGCATTCTGAAATACACAAGTGTACAGCTGAGCGATTACGTGCAATGAGTGGCGACTAACTCTTTGTTTCTTTACACTGTAGAGAGTTGAAAAATAAAACAAAAGAGCTGCTGATACATGAAGTGAATGCTGATTATGGAGCAAAGCTACATCATAAGATCCATATTATTTACGTTGAAGTCGCCGACTACAATAAAGAATGAATGGACGGACGAATGGACTGAAGCACGCACCGAAGGACAGATAGATACACGAACGCAGTATGGTTCATTTTTAAACGATATGCGTGCCATGAATACTCTGTGTACGATTTGCGTAACACCTGCGTTTCGGCACACCGGGTACTTGCGACGACGACAGACACGGTGGAAGCTTAGGGAGCTTCGCTTCTCAAATTCGGAAAACGATTTCGCCTCGCTAAAAGGAGTAGCACCACTGTGGATATCTCTGATGAGCTTTACGCGTATGCTGTCGAGAAAGAATATATATATATATATATATATATATATATATATATAGTCTAGTAGATCCTCCGTGAGCGGTCACAACGTGGTTTATTTCGACGTTTCGGCCTAGAGTCTGGCCTTCATCAGGATGAGGGCCAGACTCTAGGCCGAAACGTCGAAATAAACCACGTTGTAACCGCTCACGTAGGATCTACAGGATTATATGCAACGCTACGGCCACTCAACCACCATGCCTGCATATATATATATATATATATATATATATATATATATATATATATATATATATATATATATATATATATAACATCTAACAGATAATAATGCCAAGGAAGGTATAGGGGAAGTTATTAGGCCAATTGTAATGTAAATGAGAAGAAAGAAAAGTGGGTGAAAAGATAACTTGCCGTGGATCCTGCCCACGGTAAGTTATCTTTTCACCCACTTTTCTTTCTTCTCATTTCTTTCATTCTCATTTGTATTTATCTGCAACACCGGGCAATGCCACCTAGAATTCAAGCCAACTCACTGCTCCAGGCATGATCTCTGACGTCACTCAGTTTTCACCCTCGTCTCCTGCCGAGTAGATGAACGCATGCATGCTCCCACGGTTCGAGATGCAAAGACTGCTCAGCCTGACAAAGCCTGTCGTGGGGTGTGTTTGTTGGCGAGTGCATGAAGATGACTGTGTTTTTCTACTCCTGGGAAGTGCTGTCTGGTGATGCCATGTGCTTCGTTCACCAAATGTTCGCGTAGTGTACACCAGCAATCTCTCGCAAGTAAGGCCAAGGAGGCCCGAATGTTTTCACTCCCCAAGAACGACCAAAAAGTAAGATCGGAGCGCGCTCTTCATCGGGATGGTGTCGAATTGTTTTGGCATGGATCGCAGGTATGTTTTTGACTTGCTTGAAAAGCAACAGCGGGAACACGTTTGGTTCTTTCAGTAAAATGATGTGTCTTGTGCGTTTCTAACCTGTTAGCGTAAGTTTCGACATTAGGAACTTTTAGGCGAGTGTCGCTTACGCTCACCTCCCGCGATAACGTAGCGTAGCGAGTTCTTGACGAGCGCGTTTGCCGAGAAGTGGCCTACTTGGCGGCAAAACGACGACGAAATGAAGCAGACGTATGTTCACGTTCCGCTGAACCAACTTCCTAAGTAGATCGAGATGCGAATTTTTACGTTCCGTTGCTCGCACTCCGAATGCATCAAAGTGAAGCCACACACGCGTATGGCGATAGATTCTCAGAACCGGCGTTTTTTTCTTTAGGTTCAGTAAACATTTTGCTATTTGTGCATAGCACCAAGGGCTTATTGTAACGACTCCGATTACTTTGTTGAGATAAGGTGAGAGGGGGAGGGCTGGTGTGTGGCGTCGTGCATTTTTTACGTACTGCGCAGTATTTCTTGCCGCTGCTCCGAGAATTTTTTTGTGGTATAATATCTATTCAGCTGTGTAGCCTGTACCTCCGGCTTATTAGTTTTGAAATAGGTACTGCGACTTTCGAATCCCATTTGAATGCCTGTAGACACCACGAAAGTTTCCCCTGTTTTGTAGATTAGTCAATAAGGGCCATCAGGAGTAAAAGTTTGAGATAAATCACTTTTTTGAAGTGATATTCAGGTGTCTGAGCTCCATTCATTTTAAACTGAAAGAGTCAAGGACTACAACCAAGTACACCGATCCAAGAACCAACACAACGGTTCAAAAGTGCGCAATTATCAGAAAAAACTGCAGACGTTCAGCAAAACAACAGGAACAGCTTCTGCGCATCTTTTGGAGAAGTTTGTGTGTGTGTGTGTGTGTGTGTGTGTGTGTGTGTGTGTGTGTGTGTGTGTGTGTGTGTGTGTGTGTAAATGAAGAGTGAAGATTGAATAAAATTTACCTTTTTGCTTTCGTCACAATGTTGGGCCATCGAACGGTGCTCTTATAAATTGCTCTCACTTTCGATAGTGTGATTTATTTTAGTTGATTGATATGTGGGGCCTAATCCCCAAAACCACCATAATAATATTAGAGACGCCATAGTGGAGGGCTCCGGAAATTTTGACCACCTGGGGTTTGTTAACGTGCACCCAAATCTGAGCACACGTGCGTACAGCCTTGCCGCCTCCATCGGAAATGCAGCCGGCGTAGCCGGGATTCGATCCCGTGACCTGGGGGTCAGCAGCCGAGTACTTCAGCCGTTAGGCCACCATGGTGGGGTCAATAATTTATTCTAAAGTGGAGTAATGTGCGGCTCAGATATGAGTCAGATACGTAAAAGAATGTCTGGTAATACATTTCTTAAACCAGTGTCGATTCCGACGCAGAATCACCTCATCTACATTTGCTGAAGCTATTAAAAACACCAATGTATAGTTCTCAAACTTATGCAATATTCCTTGAGGGGGTCTTTAAAATATAAAGTGAGGAACTGAAAGGGTGAACGCATGTAAGACTCACAGCGAACATCCCACCTTTTCACGGGAGACGTTGGCGCAAACGGTTTCACGGACTCCCGTGCGCGTTCGCTCGGTCAAGGCGCATGACGTCACGGTTGCAGAGAGCAGGCCTGAAATTACTTCGCTAGTTGGGACTGGTCGGGTGCGACCTTTTTCAATTTCACCCCCTAAATTTCTATAAGAAAGACCTGAAACGACGTGAAACTTTCGTGAATTCTAGAAAATAGCTATGCCACAAAATGGCACGCACTACAAATACGTAATATAAGGAACTACGCCCAAGTAAATAATGAAACAAAAGTTCATTAACTAGTATTTCTTGATAAATTACAACATTGTCATTTTAGCCGCGATCAAGTGTTGCCGCCTCGAATTAGAGTTCATATCTGAAAATGACAGGAGCCTTACTGTCCTGAATGTTTATTTAGAACATGCATTACCTAAAAAAAAACCTATGCCAAAAAGCTTGAGCAGATTCCTGGTCTAATACGTATCGTTCCACAATTTTTCAGTTTCTTTTTTTTTCTGATGGGCTTTCATTCTTCATTACAAGGGGGGTTGATGCAATTTCACGTAGATTACACTTAAAATAACAATTACGCACATTTAAACGCAAATCAAAACAGACGAAACCAAACAACGAATATTTCAAAAGAGTAGACCCCGCTGTGAGAAACGACGAACAGCTAAGCTGACGCCCCGCTTCGCTAGGACCTTCGCAGTTACCCCTTTATCGCTACGTTTTGAGTAAGTCTCTTCAAGGCTGTTTCTTTTGCTTGTGCTAAGCAAAGCATGCTGTAAAGGGTGGACTGTTTCCACTGAGTGGAAGTGGCAGTACCTGTTTGTGACTCCTCTAACGTAAATGAGATAAGGGAGCAAGTAGTAAGTGGTTCTTGAAGAAAAGAAAAGACGGTGTTCATTTCTGTTTTTCTTAATTCGCGACACGGCTAAGCTTCTTGTAGGGGATGTGGTAAGGAGATGCAAAAGAATACTAAAAAGATAAAGAAAATGAAGATGGAGCACTCGCCGCACAACACGAATGAGAAAAGGAAGAAATAGGAAAGATGTAGGACACGTTCGAAGGAGTCCGAGGTCGGGGCACGGATCGGCGAGAGCTACAAGGCGTCAGGAGATCTCAAACGGTGGGCTGATCGGCGAGATCTACGCTGGCGTCGGAGATCGCGAATGACGCGACCGTTTAGTACGGAATCCATCAAGCGATGTCAGATATTAGAGCAAGATTTCACACGAAGATTTCCCTTTACTGGATGGCATATATTTGGTCTTGCTGCACTTCTTCTTGTTTGTGCTTTGGTGAAGCTTCGTTATACTACTGAACTTCTTGGCCTTCGTCGTGGCGTTGTCTTTGCATCTCGTCCACCCGAGTTCGTGCCTTATTGGTTCTTTCTTTTTTTCTGGTGAGCCTCACTCTCTCCCCTGAGGTCTCATTGTCTACGTCACGCCCCTGATGTCACCGTCACAGGGTCAAGGCAGTTTTGCTCTGGAGAAGAACTGCGCTGTTTGAGGGTAAAGTATAGACTCTTGCCTGTAAATTTGGAGCATTCACACGAATGTTCTAGTATACAAAATTTGATGAGCTAAACGGCGACAAAATTTTTCAAATAAAGCATTGTCACCAATTTTTAAAACGTCACCGGGGCCTCATTGTGCCAACAAACATTAAAAAAAATCACGGCATATCCACGAAGTAGATGATGACAATTGGGTAAAGCAGTGGGATTGTTTGGCGTTACTCTGTGTTACCGCAAATCATTCGTGACATTGTCCACTCACGCATCTGAGTGAGTGACAAAGTGGTGTACAGTTATATACAATGTTTATTGGTGACAAATGGTATATTGTATTCAGTTGCCAATTTCGTTCCACCTTCCTTGTTACCGCTTTGCGGTATTAGATGTAGCCTGAAGTTGGCAGAGACGAGGTCTGTGCATTTTTAACTGTTAGCTTTGGGTTGTTTCCTCTCGTCATACGAAATGCACCGTAGAGCATATCGAGACGCCATGTACTGCACAAAGCCAGTCGTTGTCCTTGATCATAATTGTCATCATCATCATTGTCATCAGAGCCATCGTCATCATTTTCGCCACGATGCACGCCAATGCCACCAACGGGCAGGCCTAGGCCTTAAAGAGCTTCGCCCCTAACAATCAACAATAATTTTGTTTGAAGGCTTGCTTTTCGTGGCTTCAAAACACTCCGCTCACGTGCCACGCGGAGTAAACCTGCTGGAGCTGGGGAGCATGCGTTACGAAGGATTGCAGCGCTCTGTGAGCGCCACCTACAATCAAACGTTGCACGTCTGTTTATAAGATATAATTACCATTCATCGCGAACGCTCTTGTTCGGGCTGTGACGCACACGGCCAGCTTCCATGCGCACCGAGTGTCACGTTTCAGTCACGGGGCATTGTACTCTCGTTCTGCCTAAGGGCTCCACTGCGTGATTGTTGTCCAACAGTTTAATGGTTGGAGTGCTGGACTTCCACATGCACATTGTGTTATTACCAACGCTTACTTTACCAGTGCATATCATTTTGAACAGCTACGTTTTTATTAAGGCTGGGAAAGTGACAAGCCTTAGAACAGCAAGCTGCTATGGCGAGAAAAAAAAGTGGCGTCGTCAATAAAATTTTCAGATAATGAGCATCTTCGCGTAGATAAATGGTCGAAGTGCTTGTACACCGCAGGGGGGACAAGTTAAATCTAAGGTAAGGTAAGTTAAATCTAAGGGTTCAAATCCCGGCTGCGGCGGCTGCATTTCCGATGGAGGCGGAAATGTTGTAGGCCCATGTGCTCAGATTCGGGTGCACGTTAAAGAACCCCAGGTGGTCAAAATTTCCCTGCACTACGGCGTCTCTCATAATCAAATGGTGGTTTTGGGACATTAAACCACACAAATCAATCAATGAATCTAAGGTAACAGAATGATTGTCTGGCTTTCACGCCCCAAAACCACAATATTTTATGAAACACCCTGTACTAGAAGGCGCCGGAACTTTCGACCAATTGGGGTCATTTATTGTGCACCGAAGTGTAGACTCGTGGGCCTGGCATTTCGGCTTCATAGAAATCGATGCAGCGGGGATGTCATGCTGCGAGCGCGTTTAAGCAGTCAAGCCGAAGCCACGGTGCCACAGCAACGGGCAAGGTAAGCCTAAAATCATGTATTCCACTGGGGTCCCTGTCAACTTGCTTTGCCTTGAACGAATATTGAAAACACGTAAGGGTATAAATATGTAAGCAAATCGAAACAGAATCACTGGTGGTAAAATAAACGGGGTGCAAAATATTTGACAGAATTCAGGACAGTGGTAACACCAACCGCAGTGGTTTTTGAAGGATGATGTAACGTAAAAAAAAGATCTTCACTGTATTTCATGTATTGGGGGCTCAATTTATCATACAGCTGCTCCATATTCTCAAGGTATGATTAGTTAGAATGTAAGTCAAGTTGAACGGGATATGAAAATTTGGGGTCAAATGTAAAAAATCTGCGGACACATTGCGTGCATTAGTCACTCAATATGTCAATCTCGCGTTCACTGCATCGCGTGGGCATCGAAGATATTGGAGCACTTTCCGGGAAGCAGCCAGTCGGTCGGAAATTGTTGCCAGGAAAAGCGAGGCAGGCGCAGTTGGAGAAGCACTGATAAAAGCTATAGTAAATAGGGAAGCCAAATCCGGAAAGTTTGTCGCGCTTGTTGCATCGAACAGGCAACAGCACCTTAAAAAAAACCGGCAGATCCAACGCATTCTAGAAATCGATATAATGCGAATTAGCCAGCAAGAAATAAATTACGCTGTACACAGCGTGCATGGGATGATTTAAATGTCAAGACCTATCAGTTATGATTTCATAAAACCGCGTCAAGCAATACCAATTTTTCTGCGTATCAAAATAGTGAAATGGCCGCGAGCACACCATGCGTTTGGCATGGAAATCCTGCCGCACGCGGTATGGATGTGATAAGCTACATGTTAAGACATCATTCACGTTGGTGATACAGACACACAAAACCGTTTGCCGTACATCACGCTATAGAGAACTGGCCACAAGCGCACCATTATCGTTTTATGCAAATCATGCTGACATGGCATGTTAATAATATCTATCTTACCACTCGACATTTACGTTTTTCGTACAGTCACGTCACGCAATTCCACATTTGGCATATATGAATCTAGCGAAACAGCCGTGAGAGCAACGTTAGGCTGGCGTGTAAATAACATTGCACATGGCATAGGAATCATGATTTTTATTTTATGATAGGCCATTTATTCGCTTCATACAGACCTTTCACGCAGTGCCAAATTTAGTGTGCATCATGCAAGCGAACTGGCCGTAAGCACAATAATCAGATAACATGTAAATCATTTTGTACATGACATGGACGTCATAATTTTCATTTTACCACATGCCATTTATGGTCGTCTTAGACTAACGTCATGCAATGCAAAATTAGGTGCGTATCACGCTAGCAAGGTGGGCGCAAGCGCACCATGAACGTGGTATGCAAGTCGTAATATGGAAGTATATAATGACATTTATCGAGTTTCACATTACCACTTGTCATTTGTTTCCATCACACAGAGCCATCACACAGTATTAAATATAGTGTATACTGTTATGCCTGGAAGTCCATACCGAACTTCATTGCTTCTGCAGTATAGAAATAAACCTGGGAAGGCGCAAAGCACCTGGAGCATACCAATCGCTGCTAAGGGGCAATGAGAGATAGAGCGCTCCGTTTAGACACAGAGACCCCCAGTCCACTTTCAGTTAGCGCGCACACTGCGAATTTTGATTGTTCGACAACGCACAGGATAAATCTCTCACCAGCACAACCTTGGAGGTCAAGATCCACTGCCTATATAATATATGGGGCTGGCCAGATCGAGAATGGTTCTCCAGCGCAAACACTCGGTTTTTTTTAATTGAAACGCACCAGCGTCGCTCCTGCGAGGCTAGAGGGGTGGGGGAAGTAGGGAAGAGAGAGAGGGGAGAGTAGGAAAGTAATTCGAGAAAGAGCATCGTTTTGTGCTGCCCGATAGCGCCAGAATAAGTGTTACAGTATCAGGGAGATGTTTTCGTGACGCGCTTCGCATGTCGTACAAACAGACACATGGTGGGAGTGACAAGAGCTGGTTGAAAAGCGTCACTCTTTCCAAACAATTATACGGAGCGTCATCGGAGTATCTGTGAATCGAAATTTGAAGGTGACCACTAAGTGCTCGCTTTTTATCTGTCATTACGCTAAGGATAGTACCTTTCAGCACATGGGACAAAGGCAGGAGAATGGTAATGAGGATGCAGAAGCAACGAACTTTTAAACAAGCAATATTTAAGGTTTCTTACAATTCCTCAACAGATTTCACCACTAGGTAGGTCAGCTGGTGACACTCGCCTCCAATCGCACGGATGCCGCTGTCACGCAAATAGATTTTTTTGAGCTTGTTTGTGCCCCTGAAAATGACGGCTGGCAGGTGACAAATATTGTTGCCATAAAGCTTCAGCACTTGTAGGTTGACTGATTGAGAAAAGTAGCCCTCGTCGATGGCCTCTACCTCATCGCTGCTGAGGTTCGGTTCATACACTTTGGGCATGAGGAGCGCGCGTTGGAGAAACTTAATTCGATTCTCATTTAGCCACAAGTACCTCACACCCGTGAGAGCACGTGGGACTCCCTTCCACCGACTTTGCCCTATTTTACCTGTGTACAAGGCATTCATGCTAGATACAATAGCTTCCGATATCTCTCGCGGAGGATGGCCTGCGATATGTAGCACTACCACACTGCTGTTGGCAAACCACTTTGGAGGAAGGTCCGAGATGTTCACACCCACCAAAGTGATATTCGTCATTCCGACTTCGTGCAGTTTTTAGGGGCTAAGCTCCTTATGGCGTGGCTTGTGCGTCCCTCGTAGTACGTAACCGCCAGTGGCACATACCCGAAATAGCGGTCTTTACGATTTTGACCTCCAAGGTGGTTCCGGTGAGAGATTTCTTCCGTGCGTTGTTGAACAATAAAAGATAGTGCTCAATGCACATGTTAATGGCTGCTTAAGGGGAATGAGAGACAGGAGCATTTGGCCGTTAGGTAACGCGCACCCTGCGATCCCCATTAGCAGCTATTGGCATGTACATTGAGCACGATCTGACAAGAAAGGGTTGCTACGTTATACTCGCTGGGTGTAACCTCCTTGGTTTTAGAAAGGTTTAGCGAGCGTTGGGCCGCATAGCCATGAATACAGTGAACTAGTATATACCATGAACTCGAGGTGGTTAAAGGTGGAAAGTAAACCCGAAGCGCAAGCCGTAAGAAAGTGTGCATGTGCCACCTCCCGTTTAGTCCACAGACAGATGCATCACACAGACAGATGCATCGATGAACGCATGAACGGACGCAGGCGCGGATGCATGGACGAACGCAGGGACGGACGCACGAACAGACGCACGAACAGACGCACGCACGGACGGGTGGATGGACGCATGGACGGTTACACAGACGTACGCAGGAAGGGAAGGAAGCAAGAACGAATGGACAGACGAATGCTTCGCCCCACTCCCCATCATTCACTCCGTGGATATGCTGCCATTTTTTTTTCTATGTCCTCATTGATCTGATGGGCTTTCTGCACGTTCATGCAGTGACTGAATATGCCCAGGGTCGTAGGGTAGCATTCAAAGTGTTCCAGAAGGGGGCAGCTGGGATTGATTTTTTTAATACTTACTTGCTTCACAAATGGATTCCGTCACGAATGCGCTGACGAGTAACGATACGAGCGGAGCGAGCCCATTTGCGGGCGGTGGTCTCATGGCGGTTTCCTTTTAAAGCCCCAGTTGTTGGTGCGTGGTCGGTGAAGACACAATAGTAGATCAGCTGACCTCGTACACACACGCCAGCTCAAAAGATCAAGTTATAGCCGAACACAGGCAGCCCCCAACGCACCCTACAAAGACATTGTAAATGCCTGAAACCCATAGGACCTTTGGCATCACGCTGTAGCTTGTAACTGCAGCATTTTGTCTACGTTCGGGCCTCTTGGCTTTGCTTCACTGGCAAGTCATTGAACTGATGACGTACACGAGATGAGAACAGATTTGCGAGTTCGGCTTTATGCCACCCGTCTTCAAGGTAGCAGGAGCGTTTGATACTATTGTACTGTTGAATTCACTTCTGCAAGCTGCTTTGGCGAGCTCATTTCAGTTCAAGTCGCAACAGAAAGATTGAGAGCAGTCGGGATTTAGGGCCCGGCTGGATGAATAGGTTATTCACGGTCTTACTTCCTCCATTGATCACTGCTTCATGTCGGCGACGAAAGGGTTGTGCCGCTTTCCGGGAAGCAGACAGCCTGACGGAGATCCTGGCCATGAAGAGAAGGTGGAGGCACATGAATAGGCGGCGAAGAAAGGCTTCAGCGGGTAGCGATGGCAAAGCAATTCTTTAAATGTGTTACGCTGGTCGTTAGTGTCACCATGTATACATTAGCACTCCTTTTGCCAAAAATTAACCTCCCCATGACTTCCGTTGCTTCTCTCTTTCAACTTCCACTGTTTTCGTGTTTCCGTATCACTGTTTAACGACAGCCACATACTGTCCTCTGAAGCTGGCACATAAAAAAGAACCGTGTTCCTTTATCACGCAAACACGTTCGTGTAAACTATGACCATATGCTGCAGGGCATTAACGAGGAGTACAGGATATTGCCGAAATGTTTTCTTGAAAAGCTTACATAAACTATTTGTAGGTGACTCCAGCAAGCACATGAAAGAACGCGTAATAAAAGTTAGCCAAAAGGAGGCTGCCATCCCTCAGAAACATAGGGTAAACGTAGATTTCGCTATGAAACGTGATCATTCGACTGAAACAGAGTTATTACATTAGTGCTGAATTATGTTTTTTTTTCATTATGCATCTCATTTTGTTCATTTTCGGTGTTACTTGCTGCTATTGCATCAAAGTAGGTACTGTTGAATTCTCTCTATTTTCATTTTGTAATAGCTGATTCTCTATGATGCCTTGTGCAGTTATTTGCTTTTGCTCTACTTATCTTGGTCAGACGTGAGACACCGCACGCCATTGTACCCTGTGACCATAAATGCGCGTTGTTGTGGCGACGTTCATCAAAACTCACTCCATCGGAAAGATATAGGTTCAATACAGTTCTAATAATTTTCATTCAACACCTGTCAGACGTTTGGTGCATCAAAAAGAAAAAAAAGCTTAAGAAGGCTTGTCTAGGTCCATGCACCACACCATGGCATACATTGGGGTGACTCGCATGCCGCAAAAAGGGTTAGAAATCAACACATAAAGAAAAAAAAACATAATGGAAGTGCACAAACAAAAAGCCATATAAAACAACAAATCTACAAGAACTTCACTAGGTCCCCATTCTAAGTAATAGCGATATGTAATGTCAAGGCATCAAAAACTACTCGAAATTCACAAGATTTCAATTGAAAGTATGAAACACATGTAGTATTCAATCAGAATTTCGCATACATATTTCATAGCTCATTCAAAGCCACGAAACGAACGTCCACACCATATCTGGAAAGTTAATATTGGTTAATGTGTACCCGACCATTTGCTTTCTATACGCCACGTGGAATTTTACACCTTACCATATCAGAGGATAGCGTACGGTGTGCCGGGAATTTTTTTTAGTAAATTTCTCCTATGTCTTAGAAGGCAATTGTTCCTTCCTGTTTCCAACTTATATTGAACTAATCAGAAGTAGTACACATTTGGTATGTTTAGAGTTCAGAGCTGTTCGAACACGCTATCTTTGTGACTTAGGTAAGGAGCTTTGAAAACTGCGCATGTTGTACGCTTTTGAAAGTTTTTTTTTTTTTACAGCGAAAGCCATTAGAGATCAAAACAAGGGCCGATTCGGGCGCCATAGGTGTCCACCACCACTGCATTCAGTGACGACATTCGCGAGAAAGGAAAATAAACTAAATAAATATAAAAATACCACAGACAAAATGTGAACCGAACCCGCACCCTCTGCCGCTTCATGAGCCACTGAGCCAGTGCTTGAAGCGTCGCTGTGAGGTGACCTTGCACAGGCTTCATTTCACCTGAAAAATCGCGCTAACATTTGCAACGAAGTGCTTGGTTTAGAACAATAAAGTAACAACCAGACGTCGCACAATGAAAATAGCGTAAAGAGTGCTCCAAAGTTACGGTACCAGACACTTAGAGGAGTGGTTAGCACCAACACCGCGTTCAAGCTACGGAAAACAAATGCTCCACAACACAATACCTACACTACTAAACAGCTATAAATCGGTGCAGTTTGATTTTCTTACAGCCTCTTTCAAAGATCTTAAAAGGATGCATATGGTTTCTGCATCGATTCATGTGCAATACCGACACGTTTTTGATTTTGTTGCCTTTTAAGAGAAAAGTGTGTGTTGAAATATATCAAAGCACTAGCATGCCCCTGTATGTATATATGCATGTGTGTGTGGCTTTGTGTTTGTATACTTATGTAAAAGTGCAGGAGTCTATATGTATTCATATTAATATGTAATATGTTTGTATGTAATATTGCCGCACTGCCAAATACATAGGGTTGTAGGCTAGTCAAGCTGTGCAGAGACGGCTTTTTTTCTACAATCTCCCCATCTGTATCTCACAAAAATGGCAAATAAAATTATTATTAATATTATTATTATTATTATTATTATTATTATTATTATTATTATTATTATTATTATTATTATTATTATTATTATTATTATTATTATTATTATTATTATTATTATTATTATTATTATTATTATTGAAAGAGAGCAAATACAATCACATACAGCTTTATTCAACTCGTAATAGAGCTTTGCAATTCCCTGCCTGGTGACATTTTCTCCTTGCCACTAAAGAGTCTTATAGTCGCTATTTAAGAATATCTTCTTGGCATTTTATGTACTCCATTCTTATTAGTGGACTCTTATTCGTGTGATTTGTTTGAGCATTTTTCGTTCTAAGATTTTTCTGTTAGCATAGCACTATAGAGCGTATGCATCACTGCAAGAGCCCTAAATAGGGCAGTGATATATGGAGAAGAATAAATAAATTGAAATAATGTTCTTGTGACGAAGTGGGAAACATTTTTTTTTGTTTTTTTGCGTTGAAGTTAGCTGAAGCTAATTAAAGGTTGGGCGAGCACCTTCTTTTGCATCTTTGTAGACATTCGGTAAGTAGAGCCCAACAACAACGATGGGTTACCAAAGCGAAATAACTAGGGATGTGCGAATATCCGAGTTTCAAAGTCGAATTGAACAACACCTTATCTAATAATGCAATGCGACTTTTGAATAGCTAGTATTACAAGTTCAGAATAATTCAACAGGACGAATATCTGAATCGTTACAACGGCCAATGGTACATATTGAATAGGGTGGGACGGTTTATATTAAAGCTAACATTGTTACAGTGGGTTTTCCGCCAAAATTTCACCTGCATTCTATTTCAAAAGGGGTCGCATTTTTAGTTTAAAAGAGCTTATGTCATCTCGACACGTAACAAAGGACAAGAGAAAACAATTAGGCCATTCACAGCTTCGCTTCCGAAATAAAGTCGTGGACTTCTTGCATTGTGCGGTGGCAAGTGGGTAAAGCCCGAAATCTCTCCCGATGGTGTTCCCAGAAACCCTAGCTGAACAATTGGCTTCAGATGCGAAATTTTGTTAACGCCGTGCAGTTCACACTGGCCCACCACACCACTAGTTCAGGAATTTTCACTGTTCTGCCGCTGCTATTCAGGTAGCCAACCACGAACAGCCTCAATAATGGCCAGTTTTCAGTGATTCAAAGGCAGAGCTGCAAGGTTTCCAATTAGCCCTGAGGCATGGACCCTACGAACAGCTTGTCTGAGATCCGGTATCTCCTTCATACTGCGTTTCATGTCACATTTCAGTGGCGTTCAAGCCACTGCGGCGTGAAAGACAATGAACACGCTGTAAATGCTGCTCAATTGGCGCTTCAAGGCAACAGGCTTGAGACAGTACCACTATTGAGGGCTGACGCTGCTGGCTAGCTTCAAGTGGCCGCAAGGGAAACTCTCTTCACTTGGAATACAATGAGCAATCGGCGAAATCAACACTACAGCCTGAACACTTTGCGTCTGCAGACGTTTACTGAAGTAAGCTGAAATGATGCCACCCTTACATTTCTGGCTAAGAGTGTCTTTCACGAAGACATGTTTATTTCGTATCGAAAAGGATGACGACCCCTTATGTGACAACTACGGTAGCGACGAGATGCTACAGCACATTCTCTACAACTGTCCTCGGTACAATGCGTTTAAAAAATTGCTTGCGGTTGCTCTAGCTCGAATAGACAGACCGATGATGGCAGAAACCATTCTGGAATGTGGTCCTGAGAGCTCATCACGGGTGAAGGCGACAATAGCAGTCCTCACTTCTTTTCCGTGCCTTTTTCTATGGGCATGGGGCATAAGCACATTTTGTTTGAACTACGCGATTCATCACTTTTTGTAATCATATTTTCATACATATCCATCCATCCATCCATCCATCCATCCATCCATCCATCCATCCATCCATCCATCCATCCATCCATCCATCCATCCATCCATCCATCCATCCATCCATCCATCCATTCATCCATCCATCCATCCATCCATCCATCCATCCATCCATCCATCCATACACCCACCCACTTATCCATCCATCCATCCACCCCCCCCATCCATCCATCCATCCATCCATCCATACACCCACACACTTATCCATCCATCCACCCACCCACCTACCCCCCCCCATCCATCCATCCATCCATCCATCCATCCGTCCATCCATCCATCCATCCGTCCATCCATCCGTCCATCCGTTCGTCCGTCCGTCCGTCCGTCCGTCCGTCCGTCCGTCCGTCCGTCCGTCTGTCTGTCTGTCTGTATGTCTGTTGAACGATACCTTATCTAATAATAACATGCGACTTTTGAATAGCTAGTATTACAAGTTCAGAATAATTCAACAGGACAAACATCTGAATTGTGACAATGGCCAGTGGTACATATTGAATAGGGTGGGACGGCTGCTATTCGGGCGCCGTAGTTGTTGAACTTGTTGAATAGGGTGGGACGGCTGCTATTCGGGCGCCATAGTTGTCGTATTTTCCCAACCGCCTAGGCTGTTGGGAAAATTCGTAGTGGTCAGGTTCTTTACGCTAGGTACATAAGTTTCTCACACCTTGAACATCTACTTTGCACATTGTCTAAACATTTCTGTGCATTGAGCACGCTCATTAGAACTTTTTTCGCAGACTTCCAGAAGAAGAGTTTGTGGAAAGCATGTATCGTTTTACTGAGAAATGGGAATATATAATGAAGCGACAGATAAATCTTTGGAAAACATACCCTGCTCTAGCTTCTGCAGTTGATTCATAATTCATTATTGTAGGTGTGTACGAACCTTATAAAAACTCGGCTTGAATAGACAACTTGAGGCAATAGAAGTTTTCAAGCTTCTGCTTGTAAAAAACATTTCTTTTTATTTTTGCTCAGCAGATGACACAAGCTAAAGTGCAACCTTTACATATTAGTTGGCATCCAAAGTATTACATCACATTTATCTCTACTGCTAGGTTTCACGTCGTTCATTTTCTCGGTCACCATATACAAAGCTGCACACCAGCGAAATCCTGAAGACAATTTAAGACGGAAAGCTCCACAATGTCACGTGTCCGAAAGGCATTCGTCGTGCCGCAGTGACCTCGAGCCGCCGGAGCCAAGTGTGGCAGGCATATCCTCACGCCGCGTAACCCACTATGGAAAAGCGTCGCCGATTTGTTCACTCGGCAACTTGACACGGCGGCGCCACATGATTAGGTGAATGTAAATGAGCAGAAACCTCTGGCTCGCAGCTGTGCACGCGGGCTGGTGTTCGCACTTTTCCGCTATTCTTAGTGTTCATGTACAGCGCCTTTCCACAGTACAGAGTGTTCCACGCGTTCGAGGGAGAGTCCACGTGGCGTTTTAGCCAGCTGCTACCCAGACATGGCGGCCACGGTGACGTCATTGCACACTATGTGCAAAGGAAGGACTCAGTATATATACTCAAAAAGGTATTCCGTGATAGGGATGTTGAACCACATGAGTTGGGAGCCTGAAGTACAGATACTGAGCTATACATTTGCCATTGCGTAACGAGATACCTTTTGCGAAACGACGAAAAAAAAGTTTTCCGAAATACAGATACAGAAATACGAGTACTGCAGGAGCTCTTTACATTTCAGTTATGATGATCCTTCCAAAGACATATATTAGCCACAGCATAATGTCGCTAACAAGGTTCCCGCGCTTTCAAACTTGCATTTCATTAACTTCTTTATTAGAGCGCCTTGAGCGTCATGATGATATTACAGGGGCAGGGTGTTTGCAAAGTTTATAATTGATAACAATGAAGTAATCAGGGCTATGAACTGAAGAATGCACCATTTCCCAGCATGAAGATCAAGCATTGGCCAACGAAATCGGCATAATTGTTTATAATTATTGGAGCTAAGCTACATATAGTATAGTTAATAAAAACACATTAATCACTAACGAAAACTAATGGATTGAGAAAAATACAAATGCATTCTAGAAAACGTTTTCCTGCGCGAGTTGGTGTGTAAGTTTGCTAATTATGTTAACTGTGGCACAAAGCTTGGAACATGAACACGACGTGCTCATTTGCCTTTCTTTCTCGTTTTCATGTTTCAAGCTTTGCGCCACCATTAGCAGGTTCAGATAAAAAATGTACACATATATTCTGCTTATATTTTCTCTTTTGCTGAGAAGGCCACTGCGTTAGTTGTGCTTCAGTGGCAGAAGCTTTTTAAAGAGGCTGTATTTTAGACAGCACTGGTTCTGCCTCAACAAGGTTTGCGAAAGAAAGGTTTTCGCTTCTGCTGCAAACGAGCACAAATTCATGCTATCTTAAATAAATCCCGCCCAAAGTACACCGGCGCTCTGTTGGCATGGCGACATCTCTTTTGCGGCACATCGTATTGCCGAAAAACTTCCGCCTTTGAATGGGGTTGTTCTGACAATAGGGAAGCCGAAGTAAGTCAACATCTTGGGAATGCTTAGCTGTCTAGCCCGGTTAACACGACTTCGCCGATTATGCATTCAGCAGCACCGCACGCTTTACCAAATGGGTCATTCTATGCTTGAGGGCAAACTTTTGCCGCTCTTGCTGTGTCACCGACCAGTGGTGCGTCTTTGCTAGTATACATACAAAAACAAAACTGATTTCTGACATGAAAAATACAGCAAGATACGCTTAGTATTGGAATACAACCGATTTATTGTAAGAGTGCTTCATTAGCGAGATCCAAATACATTTTTAAATGTATCTCGGCACAGCAATACAGATACTACAAAGTCTCTCTGAAACACTATCGCGATGCTTTTGTATCGGGATGATGCTCAGCCTTGTACAATAGGAGAGACCCGCGCCGAAGAGGGGCGCTGCGGTGCAGGGCGCTGGCGATGAATGTGTAGAGGAATAACAAGACTCGTCACCTCTATGCTCTCCTCTTCACGTCACTTCGAGTTTGCGCTGCTTGGATGGATGGGTGGATGGATTGATATGGCTGTACCCTTTAGATCGGATGGTGGTTAGCGCCACCAAGCCGTAGCACACGCTGCGCGCCCTCTACGCGCGTGTTCGCGGGTTTTGCGTCTAGTGAGGAGTACAATGAACATCCGCGTGACTGAGGGCTTTTTTCGCAGCTGCAGTGTGGTGAAATGTCTGCCTACTAAGCTTTGTATACGAGTTACCCAGCCGGCGATGGCAGATGACATCGTCCCTGCATGAACGAAGGGCTATTTGCGTAACAAAATATTTGGGGCGCAAGTAATATAGAGGAAGAAAACGAGAGACTGCAGGATATGGGGCCCGATTTGCCTTAAGATACGGAAATGTACTGTTTCCCACAAGATGTGTTGAAGGGTCCGATATTGTTTCTACAGCAGACGATGGAAAAAAGTGGCATGTCTGGTGTATGTGCTGTAGCCCATGCTGTTCTCCATTTTTATCGATGTTTATTTACACATCAGTGTAAATAAACACGTAAATGTATGCTCACGTATCTTGTTACTTTACGCGACGTAAGTTTACGGTGTAGGTGGTGGGTATCGATCCCGGTACCACTGGTCTCGTGTTATTTTATGTAACAATACCTGCTAAAAGTTTGGTTACCCCGCATTTCCATAAGCTCTGTGCAGACAAAACATACCACCGAACAACATAAATATGGCATATGTGTGCATGCGTGGCCCGGCCCACGGGCTGGCTCGTGCCTCATCATCTGGCGCACGGGCCTGGGCCGACGTCTTCTCATGTCCTGCCCGGAGACGCCCAGGCTGTTTTTTTTATCGGGGTGGGCCAGGTCAGGTGCAAAGCTCGAACTGAGCACACCTTAGTACACTGATCACCCAAGAACGTGAAGAGACGCACGTGTGAATAAGACAGCTTATATTTTCGATATCAATATATTGCGCTAACCTATGAACAGCAGCCTGCCACGAAAAAAAGCGATGCTGATCGTTTAGTGAGATAACCGACAGTGACAGGAAGGAAGGAAGGAAGGAAAGAAGAAAGAAAGAAAGAAAGAAAGAAAGACAGAAACGAAGAAAGAAAGAAAGTAAGAAAGGAAGAAAGAAAGAAAGAAAGGAAGGAAGAAAGGAAGAAAGAAAGGAAGAAAGAAAGAGAGAAAGAGAGAGAGAGAAAGAGATGAAGGAAAGAAGGAAGGAAGGAAGCAAAAAGGAAGGAAAGAAGGAAAGAAGGAAGGAAAGGAGGAAATTAGAAGGAAAGAAGAAAAGAAACAAAGGGAGAAGGCAGGTAGGTTAACCATAAAGACATCCGGTTGGCTACCATACAATAGGGGAGTAGAGAAGAGACAAGTAAGATGAGAAAGAGGAAAAAGAAGGAAAAAAAGAGAGACTGACAGTAATTTCACTGCATAGTGTAGAACTCCACCGCATGTCAGAGGCGTTCACACAAGTCTGTCTTTCTCAGGAAACACAGCAGGGCTTTCATTGCCTTGTGGGCTGTCGAGGGATGTGGATGTTGCTGTATTAGCACCTCCAAAGAGGCCGATCATCCAATCGCCACTCTGCGTTGGCAATACTTGTCTGTCTGAGGCAAATCGAGGACAGTGGCACAGCAGATGCTAGATATTTTCATCGGTGCCACAAACATCGCATGCCGCACTTTCAGATATGGTGTGGATGTAGTTTTATCAGCCCCGTGCAAAGTAAGCCAGATTTGCAGAATGACGGATGAGCGACTTAGTGGAATCACCAAAAAAAGTTGGACATGCACCGTAAAACGCATAAATAAATTTGTAGATTGTGCATTTGGTGTTGCTTACATGCTTCCTTTAACGTGCGGTCGTTCTTATATAGGCCAAACTGGGCAGTGCATTATTAAAAGGATAGGAGAACATATGAATGATATATGCAAAGAAATTAGTTCAAACCTTGTTTTGCACTGCAAAAGCTGCGGGTGCCAGCCTCGATTTCCGGGCGTGAATGTGCTGGCACGACACATGGACAAGTTAACTCGTGAAATAGCTCAAGCATATTTTATTAGAAAAAATGGTGACGGATGCGTGAGCCAACCTTCGGTGGCCTTGCATGACAAAGAGTTCGCGCTTTTAGATAAGGGTTAGCCATATTTGTACCTTCTCTTTATCAGACAATTCCCCAGAATATGTCACGTTGCTTACGTTTGCTGTTAAAAGGTTGCCTGTTGTATATATTATCATGTGTGCTGCGAATAATAAAATTCAGTTGGTAGTCAGCGCTCGTGCTGTCCTCTTTGCCTTCCGTGCCTCGACTTTCGTCTGTTTCTTCTAGCACATTCGTGCTCGCGCTGCAGCCCTTATTACCATGACTTCAAACCAACTAGCCCAAATTGCCATTCTTCTTCAACGCACTTTCAGTCATTCCGATTAACGTAGTAAGCTTTCGCGAAAGCAGCTCCCAGCCAAAGGCGACAGTGACAGGAACTTACCGATTATACAAGGCGAGTTTTGCGGCTCTCCATTCATGTAATGATGCTCCTGTCATGCATCGGATGTGCTATACTTCTGGAATAACTAGCAATCTGATTATCCGAAGCTTACAATGCTTTCATTCTGGCAACTTCGGCTTCCAGCTCAAGGAGCCAATGAAACTTTGCCTCGTCAAGCTTTTGGAAGCAGGAGCCCTTCACTGAAGCTCCACTTAATAGAGAGAGCTTTAGTTATTACAGAACTTGTAATCGGTGTAGGTAGTAACTGTCATGCGCTATTTGCTTCTGTTCCGCTTAGGTATGTTGGCTAAAATGTTGCGTTATCGCAAAACAATAAACTCTCTGTTCAGTAAGCCTGTACATTGTCATAACCGGGACGGGCATTTGTTTTCGTACGTCGCGTTGGGTCGGGTGGGATTGCAGCCTTTTAGCGTCGAGCTCAGGCTCGGCTGCAACGCAGTCGGAGTGCTCAGGCCTGGATATTGCTTGAAATAGCGACCCGTGAGTAGCTCTACTTGGCGCCGACCTCCATAAGAACTAATACTTGGATGGCATTTCTAAATATACTGATGTTCCACGGTTATGTTTGAAGTGTGGCAGTTTGGGCTAGTTGATATGACATAACAATAGTTATAGTGCGAGAACAGAACGACGACCTTCTTGCCTCTTCGTCGTCGTTCTGTTCTCGTGCTATAACTATCGTTATGTTTGGAGTCATGGAGACCACATCGGGTGGCTCGCAAAGAAATTGTTGGGGACCAGTCCAGTGTCTGTGTAGCTTACTCGTACAAGACTATAATAATCGAAACAAGGGAGACATATGCGAGTAATAATTAGCAAAGTGACAAAGTTTTTTTACTTGTGAATACATGCGTCGCTAACGAGGAGTCTTCGAGAAATTCTGCGACAAAGGCGTGCAGATGAAAATGATGAACAGTGAGCGAAACAAGGTTAGAAGGTCCATATAGCTCAAGTTGAAGTCGTCCACTGGTATAAAGAAAGGACACGTAGACAGACCGACGGAGCCACGTACGGACGCATGGACAGACGGAGGGATGGACGGATGCACGCGTGGATGGACAGCGGATGGCGCAAGTGATCATATATTGTGCTGTCACATACTTGAGTGATGTACACATGAATTTGTTTTAAATGCAGAACATTTTATAGTCCCACTTACTCGCAAATCCGGCATCGGCGGTGTTGTCGCGACGCCCCCATAGCGCATGCTCCAGTCTCATGCTGTCATCCTCCTCTCTCTCTCTTTTGCCTCGCAAGGCTGACGCAGGCAGCGTCTGCTAGTAAACACCGCCTGCTCACGCTGCACAACCGTTCACTGGCCACCCCGAATATGTAGGAACCGGATCGCGAGTTCGGATTTCAGCTAAGGGCGTATTCACTTGGCTTTCGCTTGGCTTGACGCTTTTCATGACTCGAGTAGATGCGACGGAAGCAACAGTACCTTCAACCAATATTGGGGCGGGACTCAACATCAGCGTCCCACCACTCGTTGAAGAAAACGCTTCTCCTTCACTCAATAAATAAGAATAATAAAGAGAAAATAACGAATAAGCATTCCCAAACTAAATCCAATCACGCGGAATTCACCCAATACCCTCACCACTTTGCGACGCATTCACTCGAGTTCCCCCCGTGGGAACAATAAGGTGGATTTTTTGAATAATTTTACTCTTCCCTTTCGCTTTTGGTTTCGCGGAGCATGATTAAAACCAACAAGGCGGCGGTCCTGAAGAGTTTAACCCCTAAAAGGCAAGACTGGTGTTTGACACCCCTCCCACATGTTTTAGACCTCGACTTTAAAAATCCATACTATCCTGTGCTAGCGTGCCTCGATATCGATTACTATGACACTAACCTGCGAATTGTAGCTTTCGGGGCTTGAAATTGTGCCTCGCCAAAACTTTTTTTACACCACGAGTTTCTCTATTTTTTTTCGTGTTCCTTTCTTTTTGTCTTTCTTCCTGTACCCATCCTCTCACTATCAGATTGACTGCATCCAACCCCTGACAAATCGACACACGTGGTCTGGGAGTGCAGCAGAGGAAGGAGGAGAGTATGACGATCAATAAGACGATGCACAAAGCTCGTGCTGGTTCATGATAATAATTTCCTATCCAAGACGCGTGCCAGTCTTCGTGCACAACAACTATGTTGCAAGAAATTTCGCCGTGTCTGCTTCTTCCCGGATGTCTTGCTACCATATCTTTAACGCACCAGGAAGTCGCATATTGGGTGGACTACGCGCTGTCTCGAAGACGTAGTTTCTCCTTGCCGCATACTTGGCATTCGCGCAAGTAGTTACTTAGTGTCGTGGTGCGGAAATTCGCACCAGTGTGGTGATTGAAAAAAAAAAGAAACCCGTGAGCTATGAATGCCTTTGAATCAGTGCCGATCTCCGAAATAATGTGAACGTAAAAAGGGTGCTTTTACAGGCCAGCAAAATATCCCTGCTTCAGTTCGTCATCACGATCGACAACTCAGTCGAGTGAAGGATGTGGACAAGGAGATACAGTCGTTAAACATCACCAGACACAACGTGACTTTGCGCCTTTGGCTGCGTCTGTACTGCGTGCCTTTGATGTTGAAATTCCTTCGAGATCTCTCACTTTTTTTCCTACATCAACTCGGGGCAACAAGCTCCCTTCTTGGAGAACCCAAGTTGCGGTGGCTTCAGCATAAATCAAGACCATGGGATCATCTGTGATGCGGGCCAGCCTCCTTCGGCATACGGCTGCCGTTTTTTCCTTTGTGGTTACGGCAACCCTCTCTGAAGCGTGGTGGTGGGAGAAAATCAACGCCACGTGCCCTCGATTGGATCACTGTGTCTGTGAGAACGGAACGTATGCTGTCTTCATTCAGTGCCGGCACATCGCCGATGCCCATCAACTAGACGGGGACATGGCGAAACTGTTGGGAATACCACACAAGAAGCTTACCTTTGAAAGTGTTAATATCACTGATCTGCCACTTGAATGGTTTTTGAACAAAAAGGTGAATATCCTGTACATCTTTCAATGTCCTCTACGTAACATGTCTGCTTCGGTGATAGAAAATATACAAGGCTTGAGGAAACTACGCATGAAGAAAGGAAAGTTGGAGAGTGTCCCGCCAGGCCTTGCAGCGGCTAGACACTTGAGCATCTTGAGAGTGTCCGAGAACCCGATCAAGGTGCTGCGGGAAGCCCTCAGCATGCCCAATTTAATAGAGCTGGACCTCAGCCACAATGCAATCGAGAATGTAGACGAGGAGTACCTGTCGGCTTTTCCCAACCTGATACGTTTGGATTTGTCCCGCAACAATATCAGCCACCTGGCACCAAATATTTTCGACAAAATTAAGAAGGTGAAGTACATCCAGCTTCGTAACAACAGCCTCGATACGATAGAAGACCAATTTCATGAACTTCTCTCTTTAGAGGTGAGAAATATTTTCATGGATTGATTGATGAAATAATATGTGGGGTTTAACGGCCCAATACCACCATATGACTATGAGAGCCACCGTAGTGGAGGGCTCCGGAAATTTTGACCAACTGGTGTTGTTTAACGTGCGCCCAAATATGAGCACACGGGCCTACAGCATTTCCTCCTCCATCAAAAATGCAGCCGCCGCCGCCGGGATTCGATCCCACGGCCTGTGGGTCAGCAGCCGCATACCTTAGCCACTAGACCACCGCAGCGGGGCAATAATTTTATGAAGCATGAGATAATTATCAGCTTCATTATTTGGTGATGGCATGTTGTTATTTCAAATGGTTGGTCCCAGAGGCACTAACAGCAAGCGAACCCTAAATGGCGCATGCAGAAATATTTTTTTTTTGATATTCGCATTGAATTAATCTTCTAATGAACCTTATACTCATTTGGTTATGGAGCCGTGAGTGCACGCATACTTTGAAGCCCCGTTCATGGAAATAAAGGAATGCTCTGTCGTTTATTTGCACTTCCTATTTTACTTCATAATTATGTCTACCTACATTTATGTTGTTTACATCCTTGTTACGATTGTTCATTGCAGCACATTGTCATGAAATGAATTTACGGTATCCGCCGTGAAAGTTTTTAAGATTGAATTTGGCACGGGAGCTAGTTGTTTCCTTATGAAATATTAGCCCTTGCGCGAGATGAAACCCGATGCCAACCGACTGCAAGAACACTGGTAGGGCAACATTGAATTAGTTGCGTCCACGTGTACTTCAAGAGTGCAACATGGTTTCGGGGATAGATTCACGTTTCCTTCGCCTGCGAATGTACACATCACCAAAATATGAAACTTGTCAATAATTTTTTTCTTTCCATAAAGAATAGGTTAAGCACAGTATGCGTTTTAGGTGAATATTGAATAGTAGCAGAGGCAAAAAAGTATCATGCTGTCCTACGAGATTACACGGGAAGACTTCTTTTCCTGTTACGACGTGGATGTATTTGTATATCATGTAGTGCCTGTGTAAACACGCTATTTAAAAAAAGCGCTATTGCATGTCAGATTTCACATATTATCTTGTATAGGCGTGGCACACTATATTAAAGAAAAACCCACGTTCATGTTAGGAATAACGGCATAGATCACTAATCGCAGTCCTTGTTTTTGTTTCAGCACCTCGACCTAAGTGCGAATCATATTACCAGCGTCAACAGTCTGCTGAAGTCTAAGATGACGTCCTTAGTAAAACTTTCGCTCGAAGACAACAAAATAAGGGTCATAAACAGATTTTCTCATTATAATACTAAAATTAAAGAACTATGCCTAAAGAACAACGTTATTACTGAGGTAGAACTCGAAGCTTTCGTGTCGTTGAAAAACTTGTTACGCCTAGACCTGAGACAGAACAAAATTTCAGCATTAAACGAGGCAGTTTTTGGAGTGGACTCTAAACTCGATCATCTGGACATGTCAAATAACGCATTGATTTCTATATCAGGGACATTCAACAGGACACGTCGAATCACTCATTTGAAGCTATCTTTTAACCTTATCAGAAATATCACAGGTGCATTTACCGGTCTCAGGGTTCTCAAAACTCTCTCACTGACTGGGAACTTTCTCGAATACATCGAGGATGGCGCTTTTAGCGACAACCTCGGCCTCGTGCACATCAGTGTGACAGAAAACAAAATTCAATGGATTGACAGAAACGCCTTCAAGGGCTTAGTAAGCCTGAGAAGCTTGCGTCTCAAACGTAACCAACTCCAATCACTTAACGGCTCCATCAAAAATCTGCCTAAATTAAGATATGTGGAAGCATCCGGCAATTCCATAGGGTTTTTGCAAATCGACGAATTCGAGAATGATTCCGGTCTAAAGTCTGTCTATTTGTCGGGAAACAACATCAGCAATACTCAGGGGGCGTTCACAGCTGTGGCGGCGTTGATGACACTGGACGTCGGGCATAATCGGCTGGAGACCATGCGCCGAATGGACTTCCCTCGCCGGATGAAACAAAAGCTCATCCTAATTATCCGCGGTACGTCTTGCTGAGAGACACGAATGACTTTGGTGTTCGTAGTATTCATCGAGCTCATAAACACTTGGCATTCCTGTTAAAGACATCTTTCCTGAAAGTAACGTCAAAAAGTTCATGAAATTTTATTTATTAAAATAGATGTTACAAGTGTTTAAAAATATTCAGCAGCCTCCTTTGTTCCGCCAGTCAACTCGGTCCTTTGCTTGCTGCTGCCACTTTATAGCCACAAACTTCCTAATCTCATCTGTCCACCCAACTTTCTGTCTCTTCCTGACCCGCTTGCCTTCTCTGGGAATCCAGCCAGTTACACTTGATTACCAGCGGTTATCCTGCCTACGTGCCACATGCCCGGCCCATGTTTATTCCTTCTTGGTTTTAACTGTGATTATCCTTAACCTCGGTGTGATCATTGATCCACTCATGGGAGAGCCCGTTGTCCTGCAGTGGATGTTGTCAGACTGAAGATGATGACGAAATGTCTCCTTTAGCCCCCATACACCGTCTCCAGTGAAACTTCCAGCTCTTGAATGCCCTACGGCTGGCCTTTTGGGGGGTGTTTTGAGGCGTGGAATTAGAAGAAAAGTTCATCATCATCATCATCATCATCATCATCATCATCATCATCATCATCAGCCTGACTACGTCCACTGCAGGACAAAGGCCTCTCCCATGTTCCGCCAGTTAACCCGGTCCTGTGCTTGCTGCTGCCAATTTATACCCGCAAACTTCTTTATCTCATCTGCCCACCTAACCTTCTGTCTCCCCCTAACCCGCTTCCCTTCTCTGGGAATCCAGTCAGTTACCCTTAATGACCAGCGGTTATCCGGTCTACGCGCTACATGCCCTGCCCATGTCCATTTCTTCTTCTTGATTTCAGCTATGATATCCTTAACCCCCATTTGTTCCCTAATCCACTCTGCTCTCTTCTTGTCTCTTAAGGTTACACCTACCATTTTTCTTTCCATTGCTCGCTGCGTCGTCCTCAATTTAAGCTGAACCCTCTTTGTAAGTCTCCAGGTTTCTGCTCCGTAGCTAAGTACCGGCAAGATACAGCTGTTATATACCTTCCTCTTGAGGGATAGTGGCAATATACCTGTCATAATTTGAGAGTGCTTGCCGAATGTGCTCCACTCCATTCTTATTCTTCTAGTTACTTCAATCTCGTGGTTCGGCTCTGCGGTTATTACCTGCCCTAAGTAGACATAGTCTTTTACAACTTCAAGTGCACTATTACCTATCTCGAAGCGCTGCTCCTTGCCGAGGTTGTTGTACATTACTTTCGTTTTCTGCAGATTAATTTTAAGACCCACCTTTCTGCTCTCCTTGTCTAACTCCGTAATCATGAGTTGCAATTCGTCCCCCGAGTTACTCAGCAATGCAATGTCATCGGCGAAGCGCAGGTTACTAAGGTGTTCTCCATTGACTCTTATCCCTAACTGTTCCCATTCTAGGCTTCTGAAAACCTCCTGTAAGCACGCGGTAAATAGCATTGGGGAAATAGTGTCCACCTGCCTTACACCCTTCTTGATTGGTATTCTGTTGGTTTCTTTATGAAGCACTATGGTAGCAGTTGATCCCCTGTAGATTTCTTCCAGAATGTTTATATATACTTCATCTACGCCCTGATTCCGCAGTGTTTGCATGACGGCTGATATTTCTACTGAATCAAACGCCTTCTCGTAATCTATGGTTGGTTATACTCTGAGCATTTCTCTATTACCTGATTGATAGTATGAATGTGGTCAATTGTTGAGTAGCCTGTTCGAAATCCTGCTTGTTCCTTTGGTTGATTGAATTCTAATGTTTTCTTTACTCTGTTAGCAATTACCTTTGTAAATAGCTTGTATACTACAGAGAGCAAGCTGATCAGCCTGTATTTCTTCAAGTCCTTGTCATCTCCTTTCTTATGTATTAAGATGATGTTAGCGTTCTTCCAAGACTCTGGTACTCTTCCCGTCAGGAGACACCTCGTAAACAGGGTGGCTAGTTTTTCTAACACAATCTGTCCTCCATCTTTCAGCAGATCTGATGTTACCTGATCCTCACCAGCAGCTTTGGCCCTTTGCATGCTCTCCAAAGCTTTTCTGACTTCTTCTATCATTACTGCTGGGGTGTAATCTGGGTTACTGCTAGTTCTTATAGTATTAAGGTCGTGGTTGTCTTGGCTACTGTACAGATCTCTGTAAAACTCCTCCGCAATTTTAACTATCCTATCTATATTGGTAGTTATTTTGCCTTCTTTGTCCCTTAGTGCATACATCCGACTTTTGCCTATGCCAAGTTTCCTCTTCAATGCTTTGACACTTCCTCCGTTTTTCAGAGCGTGTTCAATTTTCTCTATGTTATACCTTCTTACATCGCATACCTTACGTCTATTAATCAACTTCGAAAGCTCTGCCAGTTCTATTTTGTCTGTTGTACCTGACACTTTCATGATTTGACGCTTCTTAATTAGGTTCTTCGTTTCCTGGGAAAGCTTGCCAGTGTCCTGTCTAACTACCCTGCCTCCAACTTCCACTGCACACTCCGTAATGATACTCGTCAGATTATCATTCATTGTATCTACGCTAGGGTTGGTTTCCTCACTAAGAGCCGAGTACCTGTTCTGCAGCGACACTCTGAATTCCTGTACTTTCCCTCTCAGTGCTAGCTGATTGATTGGCTTCTTGCGTATCAGTTTTTGTCGTTCCTTCTTCAAGTCTAGGCGAATTCGAGACCGTACCATTCTATGGTCACTGCATCGTACCTTGCCAATCACTTCCACATCCTGCACGATTCCAGGGTGTGCACTCATTATAAAGTCCATTTCGTTCTTATTTTCGCCATTAGGGCTCCTCCATGTCCACTTGCGGTTTTCTCGTTTTCGGTAGAAGGTATTCAAAATCCGTAAATTATTGCGTTCTGCGAATTCTACTAGTAGCTCTCCTCTGGCGTTTCTAGTACCGATGCCATAATCTCCTACTGCCTGGTCTCCAGCCTGCTTCTTCCCTACCTTTGCATTAAAGTCGCCCATCACTATAGTATACTGTGTTTTCACCTTACTCATTGCCGATTCTACGTCTTCATAGAAGCTTTCAACTGAAGCGTCATCATGGCTGGATGTAGGCGCGTAAGCCTGTACTACCTTCATCTTGTATCTTTTATTCAGTTTAATTACGATACTTACCACCCTTTCATTAATGCTATAGTATTCCTCTATGCTGCCAGCTATGTTTCTGTGAATTAAGAACCCCACTCCCAGTTCTCTTCTGTCTGCCAAGCCCCTGTGGCAAAGGACGTGCCCATTCTGTAGCACCGTATAGGCCTCATCTGTCCTCCTAACCTCACTGAGCCCTATTATATCCCATTTAACACCCTCTAGCTCCTCGAATAGTACAGCTAGACTTCCCTCACTAGATAAGGTTCTAGCGTTAAACGTTGCCAAGTTCAGGTTCCAATGGCGGCCTGTCCGGATCCAGAGATTTTTAGCACCCTCTGCTGCGTTGCAGATCTGACCACCGCCGTGGTCAGTTGCTTCGCAGCTGCTGGGGACTGAGGGCCGTGAGTTATTTGACGTAAGCATGTGGGAGGTAGTGGCCAGATACTGCACCAGGGTGGCCAATCCTTCTCTGGTGAGGGAGTGCGTTCTCGGCGGTGTTTGCCGGTGAGGCCGCACCCCAGGCCTCTTAATGCAGTTCCATCAACACGCAGATTTTTTTAAAATCTGGTTGGGAACTGCACGGTACCGGGATTTGAACCACGGACCTCTTGCATGCGAGGCGGATGCTCTAACCACTACGCCATCGCCGCAGTTAGAAGAAAAGTTGGGGGGAGCCGATTCCGGGCTTTTATGAGCGCTCGGGGATCGTTGGCACCCTGATCAGATAAACGGTGACTGTTGCGTCTTTAACCAGGCAATCGGTGACAATGAACAAACTGCGGGACGGTACATTAGCTTGGTACAAAGTCCAGTTGTCTGCGATGTCTTTTCCGGTGCGTTGAGCCCAGCATTTTAGTTGAGGACATCCATACAATGTTTTTGTAGTGTATAACACGTAAACCTTTAAACGAGCATTGTCAGTTTGAATTTACAGTAGCCTCACCCGCGTCACTTCGTCAGCCAAGATGGTCGTGGGTGGATGTTCGGTGTGGTCCTTGTCTTGAACCTCTTCCCGGCCTTCCGAAAATATCTTAGCAAAACAAGACACTTGCGGATCTGACAGGAAATGCTCTTTGTTTGCAGTCTTGATCATAATAACAGTTTCTACAGTGGTCTTGTCAACTTTCACGAAAAACTTTATCTCAAATTCTTGGTCTAACAAGCACTACATGTTTACTTGCAGAGGAATGAAAAAAAAACTACACTCATAATCGACAGGATCATGTTGCACTCTTCGATTGCTCGCGACACAGTGATCCACGAAGCGCTGCAAAACAAAGCCCCTCCCCCTCCCTCTCTATTATTTTAGAGGGGGGAGGGGGAGTCGCTTTACTGCATACAGTTGCGGGAGACAAAATTCGCTGATGCCCCCCCCATTACCAATTTTATCTGGTTAGAGCACGTTCCTGCGTACAGTAGCGAGAAACAAAATTCACTGACGCCTCCCCCCACCCCCTACCATTTTTAATCGGTTAGAGCACGTTCCCGCGTACAATGCGGGAAACGATATTCACTCACGTTACTTTCAGTACGGATCCTGTAGGTTTAGCAATACAGTTGGAAGCTGATGTCACTACGTTTGCGTTCTAGTGCATCAGTGTCACAGGCCTAGACAACCTGGGGTAGGGTTTCACACGCGTTTGGCCACCTGCTTTGTCGGCGCTTGTGGTACTTATGCGTAAGAGAAAGTGTCTAGCGACACTTTATTTGTACGAAATTTCTACGCGCACGATATATGGGGCCTTAGGTGTGAACATTGTCATTTTCCTGTACTTTGGACGTATGTGCATGCAAACAACAAACCTACACACGAACACGCATACTTCTGTTTCAGTTTCAGTTATTTTGTAGCGCGATCACCTACCACTAAGTAAACGTCTGCCCACGGGTTCTTATTTTTTTTCTATCGAACAAAGTTATAGGTATGAAAAAAAAGATGCCGTTTGCAGAACTTTATTCTCGTAGTCCCACGGCTAAAATAAATAATATTGTGACTAAAATTTCATTTTCATTGCTAGAAATCGCTGTCCACAAAGGGGAGAACTAGAAGGAAGTACGAAAAAAAATACCATCAATAAATGCGAATCGTCATTTAGACGTCTCTCGAGTGATTCCGGAAGGCTGATAGGACAACTTTTGTTTACAGTACCGTCTCTCCAAAAGAATATGAATTGAAAAATCGTAAACAGTTTTGCCTGAAAAGCCAGGTGCACGATATACCAACTAGTGTTTTGTTACCATTGCCCCTCAACCCCTTGAAATGTACACTTACGGCTGACTTTGACTCCAGGATTACAACGGCTCAAGTCTTGATTGTCTCTGAGCATTTTGCTATTGGTTGATTTGCTTAAGAAGATGTGCCCCCGAACATGGAGGCAGGGAGTGAATATACTAATTAAAAATGTTGTTCACCGCTACCTCTGTGCCGATCCCGCGGTTACTCTCTTGGTAACATTGGCTCTTGCATTTTGTGAACTGATGGGGGAGCCAGCACACAAGGCGATGCCCTTGTGCCGATATGCAAGGAAAAATGTACTTCACTTCTCATAAAACGTGGATCTCGCACGTCCGGCACCTGATAATTCAAAAATAATGTGCCATACGTAAGTGTATAAAAGGAAATACAATCCCGAGTTTCTGCTTCAAGGTCATTATGAAAGTTCTGGCTTTCTAGACGTGAATAATGGACGCTTCTCTTAAGACAGTTAAGACGTGTGCTATCAGAAATTATAATAGGCACTTTGACTGCCACTTATTAGGTCCAGTGTCCTACAATTAAGGAATGAGATAAATGCTGCATAGGCGAAATGTGCAACGGAGAACCTATTTTTATTCTGAATATATCATTTCTTTTCTAGATAATCCTCTGGTGTGTGACTGCAGGCTCTCTTGGCTTATGCAGCGTGAAAGTGCTGTTCGTATGCTAGGCAATGCTGTGTGTTCAAGCCCATCTTGGCACAAAGGGAAGGAACTTTTCACGATAGCAGAGCATGATTTCGCAAGGTGGGACGACGACTGCTCCGCGGGCTGTCACTGCGAGTGCCACGAAGGACCTTTGGGATCCCGTGATATACATGTGAACTGCGCTTCGAGAAGGCTGACATTCGTTCCCACTGTGCTTCCTCAAGGTACCGTGCTTCTGGATTTGCGAGACAACAAAATCAGTACGCTGGACGACACTCTAAAGGCTGCCGCACCTGAGCTTCGATTCCTTGCTCTGAAAGACAATATGCTGCAGGACGTGAACGTTACATCTATACCCGTGAAGTTACAAAATATTGATTTGAGGGGCAATGACTTTAAGCGCCTGCCTTATTCACTGCTGACAGAGCGCAACTTGACAGCCATATGGCTATCTGGCAATCCTTTTGTCTGCGACTGTGCCGACTACCCGCTGATGCGATGGATTCAAGTCCACGTTGACGTGGTATGCCTCCATATTTACATAAGCAAAATGGCTGTAGGGCATAATTTGTGCTGTACTCTGAAGTAAGGGCAATGAGCTGAATTCACTTCTTCATGGATCATTTATTTACAAATTAAGTTGCGCCTTCTTTGCTGCAGCCACTGATATCGATGGAGGTGTGTACTTGCATAAGTGAGTGCTATTAGTAGTTGAGCTTTGTTTGAATTAGAGGCTGTAGATCATGGCAGAGCGATCTTTCGTTGGTATGATTTGAAGATGTTGCTGCCCAGTTAAGGCTAGGATACTTTATAACTCCCATATGAAATGAGCATACTACAAACGCACGCTGTAGGACACGGAAAAAAAGGACAAAACGCACATATGTCAAACAGCACCATCTTAAAGTTAAAGAAAATGTGGGAAGTGTATGCTGTCCTTATGGATATGAATCCTCGAAGTAGGCAACACAACATTAAACAAATAATAGTCACCAAGTATTACGTGTAACGCGTTGGACATACATGTGATAAGGGCCCTTCAAGGAATGCTAACAAAGTTCCTTAATAATTCCAAGTAATACCAGTCTCTTCAGGAAGAATTTTAGGCACCTTTAGAGCTTACATCTTTAAGGCTCTTGTTTACCATCATTGGCTAAGAAATGTGGTTACGTAAACTACCTGTGGTTCTATGGCGATAGTTGTAATTCTGTTGGAGAATGTTGGAAAATTGTATTGGAGAATGTTTTGTTGGAGAATTGAGGGCTGGCAACATAACTTCTATTAGTATATCAGTTTGGCTTCCAACGAAGTTACCTTGATGTGTGATTTTCTATGCACTGCCTTGCAATAATCCACGAATATCTGCTACTTACATACCATGAGTGTCATATATGATGGGATGCAATCATCTTTCCTTCTTATTCGGTTTTTACGTCTCTGGACTAGATCAAAGACATCCATGACGTAGTTTGTGCTGACGGCAGCAATCCATTGATTGCGCGAAAATCATTTATGTCTTTGGGGGAAAAAGACCTTTGCCCAGAAATGGTATCAGGAGGAACCACGTATCTCTTTACGGTATTAGGTACGTAAAACGCATGTCTCATCTTCACCTTGTGGTAAAAAAACAAAGCAATAGATAGCCTAAAATTGTTATCGATGACGCGCCGACGTGGTCGTATTCTTGCGTGTTCATATCATGTACCAAAGAGCACATTTGTCCAAATATTTACGAACTTGCAATAGGTTCACGCGAAGTCTGCTCTGAGTTGCCTGCAGTGATGTGTAGGCGTTTGCTATATAATGAAAACCCGCTATTTCGACATCGCATGTTGTTTTGAGACGACTAGCAGTGGGCTCCTTACTTCTGAACGTATCCACGATCATGCTCCTTAATTACACGCGCGTTTGGAGACGATGGCTTCCCTAGGACATCCTCAATGGGCGCCATCGGCACACCATTTTTCCTATTCTTTCTTGTCTTCATGTGGATGTTGCAGCTGTTCTGTTGGTGAACCACATCCACATGGCTCAGACGCATTCACGTTCTGCATGGCATGGAGGCTTGGCGAACTGAACACCAATACGTAATGTCAAACGAGACGTGTTGTATCGTCCGCTGGGCTCCCAGGGACCACACGCAGATATTTGCTGTGCAGGTTGCGGTGACGTCAGTAGAGTGAGCAGCGATGCGCTCATTTGTGTTAATACAAATGCTCCAATGTTGTTCAGGCAACGACTTCGCATTGCCTAACCTCGCAAAGGGTGTTGTATATTTTGCTTTATTCCTGTTTCGTACTTAAGTAGAAACGTGTACGTCAATAAAAAAAGAAAAAAAAGTTAACGCAGTGACTTAGACACCCGGTCAATTAGTGTGGGACAGTACATTCGAAACATACGACCTCCAATGTATGTCCAAACACCGCCAATACAGTGATGTGTGTTGTTGGTCTGAGCTTCAAGCGTTTCTCTCATAAAGCTGATATTTGCACTTTCAAAGGTAGAGTTGCCTTCATGAAGTAATCTGACTGCTTATTTCTTTCAAATGCTGACTTCCTTTTGAAATCTTTTTGTTTTGAAATAAATGTTTCCACTCTTGTATATTTTTGCTCGAAAGATGTTCACTGCATCTGCATGACGCTGGGCTGTAAAAGGCTGGGAAGCTCAGCCAAGATCTCCTGATGTTTTTTTCTGTACATGCTCTCTGCTCTGTAAATGAATGAAATTCAATGCGTGTCATCTTGGATTGATTGCGTTTTGTATACTGACTTCTGTTCAGTGATTTTTCTGACATACTGACTTCAGTGACTGATGGGTCATTTCTTTTTTAGGTGGCGTACTCAGGCTTCCGCAGTTGATAACCACGCATTTACGTTACAGTCGTTGCCATCTAAAATACAAAATTCGCCTTGCTTTCTAAAAAAAGGAGATATTAATGTATTTGCTTAACGCATGGAGTTTTTCCTTTTCCAACGGCTCAATGTATCAAGCCGACGTGTGCATTCGTGTAATAGTGTAAACGGTGTTTGACGATTAAGCTATGCCGACGCATTTGAAATTTATCTTTCTCCCTACCGCTGCCTCTTTTTAGGGTTGGTAGCTGTAACATTAACACTGCTGTCGATCTACCTGCGCTGGAAGCACAACATCAGGACGTGGCTGGACGCGCGAGGCTGGGGCTGCTTGACGCGCAGGAGATCAGATGACGAGCTGGATGACGATAAGCTGTTCGACGTGTTCATCTCATTCAGCAGCAAGGATCAAGAATTTGTTCACGACAACATTCTTCCCATTATGGACACTGGCGGATTTGCATACTGCACGTACGAGCGCAACTTCAAGGGAGGCTTCCTCCTGCAAGACATAATTCATGACGCCGTCGCGTGCTCCAGGAGAACGCTGCTCGTACTTACGCAGTGAGAAGTTACTTAATGATCTCCTTTGATGAGTGGATTAAGAATAAGAAAAAAACTGAGACTCTAAAGTAATCGGTTTCCTTCAACGATAGTTAATCTGCTTCGATTTGCTAAGAGTGAGAAAAAAAAGAAAGCCTTCGCTACTATAGTAAGTGATACGCAGAGGAGGAAATTTACGCGGCAACAGTAACTCATGTTTTGCGATAGGGAGGTATACAAGAATATTGGGCTTGAACAAAAGATTACAGGTGAAATGATAGGTTTCAGAAATGATAAATCTAACGTGACCATACCTTTAAAAACTATTTCACATGAAGCAAAGGATTATTCGAAACACGGAAGGTAAACTTTGTGTAAACAAATAACAGCACAATTAGAATTTGTTGGGTGACTGTGAGTGAACGTTCACTCGTGCACTGCATGAGTGAAACCAGTTCATCAAAAACAAACACCATGAACTTTTTCGGTCAGCGACAGAAAAAGTACATGGTGTTGTGTGAACTGGCTTCTGGCGACTTGCTGACCATTCCTGCTTCGACTAAGTTCAGTTGGGCGCAAGCACACATGAACGCACGCAGTTATGAAAAACCGCACCCTCTTGGTAGCAAGGCTGCACACATTAGCTAGTACATTCGTGTGCGTGTTCAAACCTATCAAAATACGACATATTTGCGTTACCCATGTGAGCATCTTAGTAGTCGTCGAAAAACAATCAACACTGTGATTTTGGTGAAGTTGCAGCTTCAATGCATTCTTACTCTGCTATTTTATATACAAATCGTGGATTGAATGATTTAATAATTGATTGATTGATATGTGGGGTTTGATGTCCCTAAATCACCATATTGTTATGAGAGGCACCGTAGTGTAGGGCTCTGGAAATTTCGACCACCTTAGGTTCTTTAACATGCGCCCAAATCTGAGCACATGGGCCATATGCAAATCGTAAGTATACGGGTTTCTCACTAGGAAATGCGACATCTAAAGTGTGTGTGCCACTTCCAGGCGTCACATCAGTGGCTGGCCCAAAATAAAATTAGCTTCATGACACTCACTTGCCTATCTTTAGAGTCATGAATATCGTTTAACTGATTCCGTTTAGTGTTTCTGGGCGAGGCTTATTAAGCAATTTAGTGTTTGCGTTGCATTTGCACTTGCCAGATTTCGTTTACCATTCTGTGTGAATAAAATGTTTATCGTTCATCATAATGTTTTAGGTCGTGCATGAAGAGGGATTATGTCCGGGCTACGAGAAACGTAAAATGAAACAGCCCACACTAGTTTGAGATCCGAAGGGAAGTTTGTAGCATTTCCAGCAAAAAATTACAGTGATGATTTGGAGAAGAGACCCTCATTTATTTCAATAACAGTTCGAGAGCGCTGAATGAAATGTAAATAATGACCGTGAAGGCTTGCTGTGTTACATATGAGATAGTCTCAGTGAAGGTTTTTTTATGGCGTGTTTGGTCTGGACATTACAAGAGAAATCCGTTACGTGAAGCCATTTCCCCCCCGCACATTCATGTTTGGTTTTGGGGCCTTTCCTCCTCAAGGATGTTTGTTGAGAACTTCTTCAGAATTTCAGAATGCTATGTTTCGCTATAGAAAGAACATTTGCTAAAGCTTTGACATAAAACTGTGTAAATGATTCTATTTGTTAATGTGTTTATGTACCTATTCATTACAGTTGTGCACGTTATCAGCAATTTCAGTTTTTTTCGTTAAAAGCGCATCCACTATTACCGAATTTCAATCACTGTGCGCAGACCACAGGCAGTCTTGGAATGTTATCTGTGTTATTCTACGCGCTGTTGTCTTGCACTGCACGCACGCCAGTTGCTGCTTTATATAGCATGTGTCGCGTGTTGCGGAAGTCCGTGTTTAATTTAAGGCTCATGATTGCAGTCTGGAATATGTACAGTCATGAAATACTGACCAAGTCAGCCAGGAGCGATAACAGAGTACGCGCTTAGAACAAGTGCCTCAAAACTCCTCATGAATAATATCTTGTTCGTGTTTTTGTCATGCAACCATAATAACTGAGGTCACATTGTGCCCGGAATTCTTATGACAGAATATTGGCTTCTCCGAGCCTGTTAGAAAAAAGCCCGAGAACACTTTGTCGAGCATTCCCTTTCTTTATTGGGCATGTCAATACAAAAGCTGCCAATGCATTCCCATACAGGTGTGCGGCGATCCACTATCGATGTGAAATATGTGACTCTTCTTCATGTAATAAGCATTCGCATCTTTCACCATGCATTTCAGTTAAGAAAACGAACCTGCGCAAATCATCGTTCTTCGTTTTCATCTGCTGCTCACTGCAGACATTCTTAATCGAAAGTTTGATAATTAGGGGCAGTGGGTCCCCGAGCTGCGTTTGGTATAGGCTGCTGTTGCGTTCGGAGGAGCAGCACAGTTTGAGAAATGAGTCAAACTCAGGCGGCGTTGCAATAAATAAGGTCTCTAGATGAAACAGGTTATAGGGACTTTAGGAAGAAACGCACCGGAGCACCAGAAGTGGCGAAATTCCCATTAGGCGACCCGCGGGCTATACTTTGTCGTGGACTATGCTGCATGTTTATCGTTTCGCTGGCGACCCAAGACGTCTTGGGGGCCTACGCTAGTTTTCAATTTTTGTGTCTCGAGACAACGCGAGCGAAGAGTCCATGAGCGTCTTGGGTTTCGCGCATGCGCCCTGGCCACTTGCAAATTTCTTGGGGTCCAAAGCTCCTTGAGGCCCCAATTCTGAAACTCTCTACTAATTGATGCTTCGACAGTGCTTTCACAAAAGTACGCTAGCTTGCTTATGGAAGAGAATTAAGAAAATACATGCGCACAAATGAGTCTCACATATTTGGCTCAATAAGGGCACTGGGCGTAGTTGTCCGAATATGCTTCCAGCCCCACCGCGGTGGTCTAGTGGCTAAAGTACTCGGCTGCTGACCCACAGCTAGGTCGTGGGTTCGGATCCCGGCTGCGGCAGCTGCATTTCCGATGGAGGCGGAAATGTTGTAGGTCCGTGTCCTAAGATTTGGGTGCACGTTGAAGAACCCCAGGTGGTCGAAATTTCCGGAGCTCTCCACTGTGGCCTCTCTCGTAATCATATATTGATTTTGGGACGTTAAACCCCACATCAATCAATCAATCAATCAATAATCGAACATGCTTCCACTCCTGCGTGCCAATCTGTCGCAGGAACTTCGCGGAGAGCGAATGGTGCCGATGGGAGTTCCGAGTGGCTCATCGGCGTGCACTGCAAGACAAGGTTAACCGGCTGATCGTCGTCTTGGTGGACGAGTGTGCATCTGGTTCACTCGATGAAGATCTGAGGGCGTACGTTCGCGATACAAACTACCTGCGCTGGAATGAAAAGAATTTCCGGGAGAGACTGATTGCATCCATGCCCAGAAAGGACACCACGAGGAAGACCATTGCCGAGGGGAGGCACGTAAGGTCCGTAGCAGGAGACAACGAAGGCGCACAGCCCTTGTAAACCACTTTTGAAGAGACAGCTTTGGTTGTAGTCTACGATGCCAGCGTACGATATCAGTGCATGGTGTAGTTACGCGGAATATAATAAATATTTTTGTGTGAAACGTTGGTATGTGTATTTGCGAGGCATTGGTAAGCGTATACTTGCCTTCCGCCCTGTGTAGATGGATGTACAGCGAATGTGTGAAAATGCATATACATGCTCCCACTGCACCAAAAGACGCCGAGAAGGGTTTCGAAAGCGGACATTCTTTGCGCGTCACGATGGTGCGATTTATGGTGCTGGAGATGCATGCCGCCCAGCTACTTGGGGTAAAATCCATGAGTCGTGCTTTCTGAAGGCAGTCTCTGAATGAAGGGTGATTCCGCTTTGCGTGTAAAGGGCTGCCAATGGCAGAAACGAGATGTTTTTGGGTGATTTCATCATGCACCAGTGTGGACGACTACCTCACTACATCTGGATGGAGAAAATAAACGTACAACACACCTAGCAATACACTGCTTCCCTGCAAACAAACATGTTTGTAAGCAGTTTATAACTAGCATTGACAGCCCAGAAGCCATCAAACTAATTTATGAACTGGTGCATAAAGTTTACTAGTTCGGTGAGTGGTGTGGCATATTAGAGGTGAACACTGCCGTTATAACTAGAGAAAAACATTTTCAGCGAAATGACGGATTATTGGGCTAGTTGGCATCTTATGTTGTCTTATTATCCAGTCGTATCTACCTTATTCCGTCAAAAAATTATCAGTGACTCTATCTTAACGACGTAAAAGCCATGGGACAGCGAGCCTGAGTGGAGGCCTGAGCGATGGAGTGCGGGCTGACGCAGAGCGGATAATTGTAATTATCATTTAGCACGGTTTAAAGGAGATAAGCATTTCCATTCACCCTCTCACATTTTACCGAGAAACGCTGACGTAATCGCAAGGTCATATTTTCGTTGTTTGACGTGGCTGGACATTGGCTCTCTTTGGCCCAGCTTCGCCCTACCACAAACAGATCCACTCCTCCTCACCGTTCGCCCTCGTCCTCTTTTTCACTGGATCACCTGCACTTCTCGCTCCTCGCCTCCACTTCTCTCTCTCTCATCCCTCGGCTGAACATCTGAAGGCTTAGCTGTGATTGAACCTCTCCCACCTGCTCTTCATCAGTTCGAGTTCACCTGCTTTAGGCTTCACTCTAACTTATCAATCAATCAATCAATCAACCAATTAATCAATCAATTTTTATTTCCAACAAACCCTTTTTTGAACAAGTTGGGGATTCCTCAGGTGAAAAGTGCTTCTATGACTTACCTACATCAATGTTGGCAACTGCAGTGAAAAAATAATATATGCTGCCGTAAACACGAACAGAAGGTCGTGCCGACATACATAATATTTCGTGACAGAAATGTAGCACCGCACCATGCAAAATGCTTAATAATCTTGAGTGGTCGGAAGGTTCCGGCTCATGACAATAGACTCAGCTATTGTTTATCATCATCATCACTACCACAGTCATCATGATCTTCACAACTATAACTACATTTATTAGTTGCCAATCTTTGTTCTATATTTTTATACATGAATTCACTGGAGTTCCCCCTGACAGTTTTTACTTTGAAAACTCCTGCATTATATCAACTTTTTACTTTCACTGTATTGTACTGAATAAAGAGCTAAAGAGCATTAGACGGCCGAGTATAATTGATGAGAACAAAAGACCCATCGTGCTGTTAGGAAAACAGGACAGAAGTGCTGCCCACATAGGCCTTATAATTGGGCCTTTTTGGGGCTTCATTATGCTCTGTTACGTACCTTAAGGTACGCTTTTGTTATCAATAATAAACACAATTATTGTTCATAACAATTATGTTCTTGAGTATGTGTAGAACGCACACTTTTCTACTCTCTAAGTATTCCGACAATAGTGTGCTTAAAGTGAATAGTGCTCAGAACACTAAAAATGACTATGTGACGCCAGTGGCATTTTTTTTTCATCGTACAGTCAACTGACACATCATGTAACAAATTCGAAAGGTTATCTTCAGCGCGAGAGTCGCTAAAATCCACGTTCTGTGAGAAATATCTGGAGAAATATTACCTTAAATCGGAATTTCTGTAGCCCTTCCCAATAGTGTTTCCCTTGTCTTGTCTTGTCGCCTAGGAGATCTTGGCTCATACCCACAAGGGGGATTGGCCACACTGTACCTTATAATGGATATCTTTTGTACAAGGCTTGCTGAAAAAGAGAGAAATTAGATAAGAACAATAATAATGTTCCTTTATAAAAACGTGAAAAAGTGCGAAAGAGTTCGATAAACCGGAATATATAAAACAGTTTAGCAAGAATGAAAAAGGGAGACAAAGAATTGAATATATCTGGCAGTACCACTAGCAGCGTATCCTTCCGGTTACCTGAACAAATTTATGTAGCGCTGACAGAATAGCACTGCCGCCCGCACCCATCTAACTGGCTCCAAACGATAATAGGGTGGATGTATTAACTGGCAATCCGAGCATACTAATTCGTCTCTCAAGAATTATTCGGCGCAGTGAGGCGAAGCGGTGGCATGTAAGAAGAAAGTGATCTATTGTTTCCGGTCCATTGCAAACTGCACATAGGTTAGTTAATGAAAATCCTGATTTGTGGAGATGAAAATTTAACCGAAGAACTCTACAGCGAAAGCTTGTGAGGGTCACCTTAGATTGACGGGAAAGACATTTTGCGGTGTTCCATGTGAATTGCAAGTGCCGAAATTCTTCAGATTGTAGGAGTGATGTTTCGTTGATTTTTAAGATTAACAGGCATTTGAATCATTCGGCAGTAATAAAAGGAAACTGTGGAGCGATTAGCACCACCGGGAAATTTAAAGATGCCAAAACGATCCAATCAGCAATTTCATTTAGTACAATTCCAGCATGCCCGGGGACCCAAATAAACCGAACTTCTGATAGTCTAATTATGTGGTACGAGAGACCGAAATTTCCTGAGAAGAGGAGACTGCTTTGCGGACGTTAGATGTGTACATACAGACAAAGCACCCAAATTAATAAGAGCGTTTCATTGCTGAGAATTTAGTTTTCGGAGAGCCAATGTAATAGCTAGGAATTCTGCGAGATAAATTGGTGTGAAGTCAGGCAATTGAAGCGCAGAAGACCAATTAATCTGATGAGAAAAAATACCTACTCCAGCCTTCTGAAGATTTGCATTGCATCCGTCGAAATTACTATGTAATTGGGAAAATGACTGAGATGGTCATGAAAGAGACCCTCCAGAACATGCTTTGAAAGTAACTTGGCATTTTTCGGGAAAATGTCATCGAAAATTAAGTCAATTGGCTCCGAGCATAGGGCTTGGAGAGTTAAAGGCTGGAGGGAAACATAAGATTTGATAACAGAGACTAGACGAAAATTACTTGGGGTCTTTCATAACGACACCACAGGCGCTTGAAGAAAGAAACTAGATATTTGATTAAAACTGTCTGTGACCAGAAGAGGTGTCTCTCACAATCATGTGGTGATTTTGGGACATATCATATAATTCAGTTAAATCAGTAATACGCGTGCATCGTTAAAAATTGATGGTCGCTATTAACAAGAAAAAAGCTGAAGTTTGGTTTCATGCTGAAAAATGGACCCTTCGTGTAACATTGTTATGTTTAAATTTTCATGCATTCTATAATTTTTGTTCATTTGAGAACGTTGTGAGGAAGATGATGAAGAGGAAGAACCACTGCGAAAACGGACGCAAGCTCTATGGATCCCGCCTGGGAAGTAGCGGTAAGGTTTTCTAGTAGCTGAGAGTTCAATGAGTATTCTTGCACCACTTTGTCGTGGAGGAAAGGCGTACATACTTTTGTGTAGAACCCATGTTGTAGCGGTAACTTCGGTATACAGGAAAAACTGAACGATGTCGCATGATCATTATAAGCAAAAAAAATCAACTGAAGAATAACTCTTGTTTAGCTCCGTCTGTAGAAAAGGTTAGACGTGAGACACAATGCACCAGTCCCGGTTGTGAGGGAATACATAAAATACGCTACTTGATAAAGCCTAACCTCGCAAATGCTCTCAAAATACTCAGGTGCATCCTAGAAATATTTGCCAATACTTTCTAGCCATTCAATGACTTCGGTGTGTCTGACATTTGCAAGAACACAAATCGCGGCCTGTGGTGTTAAGTTTCACATACCATGCGAGTTGGTTGATTTTTCTGTATTACTTGGTTTCCAGCGCGAAGGTGTACGGAGTCGTATGTTTCACTATTAGTTACATTTAAAAAGACCAATTTGTGTGACGATTCCACCTTTACTATACTCTGCTTTACGGTCATTTGAAAGGTTTCCTTGATATATATACAGAACATCAACTAGGCGAAGACGGAGCGGCAAAAATGCGTCTGCAGTGACCGTATATTTGCTATCGCAATAAAGCTAAATGGCTCAACAACCCCAATAGCTCGCGTCTAGGCTGACGCTCTTATAGTCAAATATGTACGACTATGATAGAGACAATGACGTCGTCTCTTTGCCGGGTGGGGGCTCCAGCTGCGCTTTTCAGCTGGCGCGACGCGGAGCCGCCCATGTTGCGCACTTCTTCGCGTCTTTACTGCGACTAGGAGATTCCTCACCACTTGGGGGGAAAATGTGGAATTTCGAAGTGCGCCATGTAGATCGTCTAATGTTAATTTAGTTGAGACGCGATATTGCACTTCACCGCGGTTACTAGGAACCCCATTGAACGGCCTTCCACATAAAGAAGAGTGTCATGGAAAAGTTTGGTGCCTGCAGCACACAAAAGGGTCGTAGCTGTGTTAGGTCACAGTGCAAATTATGTGTGTTCTGGTCGACGTTCGTGGTGGGTATTTGTACTCCGTGCATTTGCTTTTGTACGGTGAAAGGTGTGTATCTCTGTCATTGTGGTGTTAACGCAAAGAAGAGGACCTTCATTATTTTTGTTTGATATATTTCTTTTACAATGTTTGTTTTTCTTATTTTATTCTTTATTCACCCTTTCTTACCATCAAAATTACTTACGGCTTCTCCCCTATTCTTCAACTTTTTAGTGGTGCAAAGCCGTTATTTTTCTAGTAAGGGCCGGGATACTTTCATATACACTTTGTTTTTCACTACAAATTAAAATAACTTCTCATTTGTTTTAATTTTTTATTTATTCAAGTGCCAAAAATTACACTTAGGAAAAAGAGGACTAAAGGCATTCATGCCTGACCAGATAAGCAATAGACAGTTATAGTATACCGGGCTTACCCAACACCACCTAGAACTAGGAGAAGGCCCGCGCATGTCCCCCTCTCCACACCAACTACGTCACCACAGTGAGATCTGCAAGCCCGACGACGCGAGCAGAGAGAGCGCACGGCGCGCACGGGAACTGGCGCGGCTCGGCTTGGCTTTCGGCTGTGGCTAGTACGGAATCCATCTGCCAGCATGCGCGTTGTGGGTAGAAAACTGTTTATTGAATGTGGCAGCCGCAAGGTGTTTTTTTTATGCAGAAAATAAGGAGAGTTTATATGTGTTTTCATTTACATTATCGTCTATTCATGCGGCGCAGTACTGGTTATAAAAATTGCGATATACTGCAGGCTTGAATACATAAGAGCACCAATGCTAGCGGTATCAGCCTAAGCATCTGGCAACGCTGACACTATTTCCAGTGCTGCAGCTTGTTGGCGTGCATTTTCTTTGTACTCAGTTGCTCAGGCGTGCTGCATGAACTTTTGCTGGTGTGCTGGGGAAAATGCCTCGGTGCTGCTGTGCACCGAACTGTCGATCAAACTACGCTAATGGACCGCGAGCACGCGTGTACAGGTTTCCGTTAGACCCCGCCCAAAATGCAGCGTGGACGAAGGCTGTGCGGCGGGAAAACTTCACATCTACGAAGTACACTGTGGTAAGCAAATGTTCCCGTTTATTTTCCGGGAGTCGTGCTTCTCGTGGGAACAGAGTCTAGTTAATTGCGTGACGCATGCAACCGTTACGACGCGCTATGCACCTTAAGGATTGACAACTGAGCAAATGGTGTGTTTCAGTGTAATATTGTTCCATGTTCGTGCCGTAAAGTGTATAGCGCCATGTTTACGCCTCAGGTTGCTCATGTGCGGTCTGCCTAATCAGAAATTGATTTAGCGCAATATATTCGCGAGTAAAACTGCCTGCGTCGAACATACGATGTAGACGGCGTAGTTACTTTACATGTGGGGCGTCCGCCACTACTTGAGCGCCAAACAAACGATGGCTCGTGGTTTACCGTCTCAAAGCAAGGTTCGCTAAGTGAGACGTCATTCTTGTTGACTGCGTGGTCGTGGTTGCCGTACAGAAGCAGATAAATAAAGCGAAAGAATTTGTCTTAATCTTTACAAACGGCGCACTGGAATCATATAATTCTGTAAAACTGTTATGTATAATTCTGTCGCTTTCATCTTATACTTCGTTGTTTGTGCTTATGTTCCAGGTCTGTGAGCACCACTTTCTTGAAAGTGACTTCGTAGACTCCACCAGCTACACTGACAGCATGACTGGGAAAGTAATTGAAGTACCCCTCAAGCTGAGGCGCTTGAAGCCTTCTGCAATCCCAAGCGTTTTCCCTAATTGCCCTGCTTACTTGTCCCGCCAAGAAACTTCTGCACGTGAGAGCCCAGAAGAAAAGCGCGCTCGTGTGGACGCAGAAGCGTTGCAGGAAGCAATACGGTTATCAGAGCAGTCTCACGAAGCGGAAGAAAAGAAGAATGTCATCGCCACTTTCGAAGACCTATTGACAGCAGTAGGTGACCTCTCTCTTACTGACTTCTGGACCAAGGTGGTCACCCTGAAACAAGTACTTTTCCTCAACTTCAGCGACCGAGGTGCCCCAGTTGTGCATCGTGCAGTGACAGTGGCATCCGACCTTTCTTTGGCAGTGTATGTTGGTGAAATGAGGTTACAAAACCTAGGTTCCTCTGTGCTTCCTATGACAATTTCTGACTTGAGAGTGCTTCACAAAGTTCTGTGCGATGTGGAAGACGTCACGAAGGATTCCACAAATAATGAACTCCAACTAGAGATTCTGCTGAAGCGTGTCGTGGCACTCCTGGAGCAACTGTCATCTTCAGCTCTCCCGCATGAGTGGCAAGTGCAAGTCGTCAAATTTGTGACACAGCAACTTCAAGTTCTCCTCACTAAGGCGTCGACTTACCCAGCTGACTTTCTGGTGTTCTGCAGCCTTGTGTACACAATATCGCCGCACGCATACAGATTCATCAGGAGTACAGCAAAATTAAAGCTCCCACATCCACAGACAATAAGACGCATTTGTGCCTCTTACCGTGCTAGCCCATCCAGAGAGCAACAAGAGGATTCATTCCTTTCTTATGCAAGGAGACTGGCATCAACACTAAAAGACCATGAGCGCTTTGTGACGCTTATGATGGACGAGATCCACCTGCAGGCATCCTTTCAGTAGAAGGGTGGTTATGTCACTGGTGCAGCGACAAACAATGAAAATGCGGCAAAGACAGCATACGTCTTTATGATACAAAGCTTGTTATCATCAAACAAGGATGTTGTGCATATACTTCCAGTAGCACAAATAGAAGCGAAACAGCTACATGAATTTCTTGATCTGCTGATCAGGCACCTAGAAGACATTGAAATACAAGTAGTTGCAGTGGTGTCTGACAACAACTCGATCAACCGAAAGGCTATGTCATTTTTTGCTGATCCTCCCATAGTGAGCATTGTATACAGGCACCTGTCAGACTCATCAAGACCCTTGTTTTTTATTCTGGATGCAGTGCATATATTAAAGTGTATCCAAAATAACTGGCTGAATCAGCGTAATTGTGGAAGGTGCATCTTCTTTCCCAATTTCAGTGCCCTCTCGGAAACCCATCTGTCCTGACAGCCTCGTTTAACACACTATGCAAGTTGCATGAAGGAGAAAAAAATGAGCTTTTGCGACTAGCTCCAACTTTGTCCTTCAAGTCGCTGAATCCATCCAATCTAGAGCGACAAAATGTAAAGCTCGCACTGAGGATCTTCAACAGTTCAACTGCTGCAGCACTAAGAAACACCAAAGTCGCACTTGAGCATAAAGCTGGTACATTGCAACATATTAACATTGTTTTGACATGGTGGAATGTGGTGAATGTCAAGACCCCATTCAAAGGTCAGCGTCTCCGAGACCAATTTCAAGAACCAATAAGTGCACTGAAATGCCACCAAATTGAGTTTCTAAACAAGATTGTGGATTGGTTGGACCACTGGCAGAGCTTGAAGCATGATGCTGGCCAGTTAACTCGCGAAACGCATATGGCACTGCGACATACCTCACATGCCTTTGTTGAGGTGTCAACGTATTGCATTGAAGAACTTCGGTTCAAATACGTTTTGCTAGGAAAATTTCAAACCGACAGTTTGGAAGACAGGTTTGGCAGGTACAGGCAGCTGTCTGGTGCCCAATACCACGTTTCGATACGTCAGATTTATGAATCCGAGCAGAAGCTGAGACTTCAGAAGCTACTTGATCTTCCCAACTTGGATACCATTGCACCTTGCATTCCTACCACTGATTTGAAATTCCTTGTTAAGCAGTTTGATGTTGCAGTGATGGACGATGATGTGAAGGAGAAGGAGAAAATGCTACCAACTATTACATATGTAGCAAGATATTGTGCATATGCTGCAGTTAGGAAACTTGCCTGCTCTTCCTGCCAGGAAAACTTGACTGTTGAGAATCGGACCATTGAACTGGATGATGATGTGCTGATAGCTAATGCAACGCGTGGTGGACTGAAACTTCCACAAGCGGTAGTTGTGAATGCTGTGCTCACAATGGAAATTGTGCTTGACAAGCTGAGAAGTCCGAAGTACGCATCACAATTTTTTGCTTGCGCAAAACAAAAAGAAGTTATTGTAAGCCTCGCGACTTCCCTTGTTGAGTGCAATGAAGACTTAGATTTCTGCGATGGTGGCCACTCACCTGAACTTGTCTTAAACTATGTTATCAGTGCTGCTGCCAATACGCTGCTGAATAATTTGTGCAAAGTTCAAAATATCAAGCTGAATGAAAGCAAGGCTGCAAAGCGGAACAAAGTTGAAAATAAAGGAACTGAAAGCAAGGCTGCGAAGCGGAAGCTCAGTACAATTCAAGCATAATCTTCTTTCTTATGAATTGTTCTGCCTGTTTGGATTATGATGTATCATGAATAAATATGTCTCACAACGAAAATTTAAGCCTCTTTTAAACTGCACGAAATGGCTGTGCATGCTGTTAAAAATTTCACGAGTGCCTGATGAATTATTTCAAGCGAGCGTTTAGTTAAAACATACTGAAAATATTCCTTAATGCAAATATTCTGTGCACTCCAAAACCGCGAAAATAATAATAATATTGTAGGGAAAATGCCATTTCGGAAAGAAAAAGCGTAGCATTGGGTGAAGCCGACTTTTAGGCCGATCTCACTGCGGTGACGTCTCGCAGCCCTGCACAGGCCTTCTCTAGTTGTAGGTGGTGTTGGCTTACCGGGATACCAGGCGTACCGTGATACCAGAATCGAAGTGCACATGCGTAGATACGTACATTACCCGTACCGCCTACCGTACGCGCGGTATTTTTCAGAATTAAAGTTACCGTGGTAGCGTAAGTAGGGTGGCTAGAATGGCCACCCTAGCGTAAGTGTATGTAATGTACGTAAATATGGCGGCCTTCTCGGACGCCCCCTTCGAAGTGATTTTGGCGTAGTTGCTAAAAGATTCAACTTGTTCGCAGCAAACGACCGTTTAGAGTGGCCTCGATTGCACTCAGTTAGCTTCGATCACCGAGTGTTACGGATAAGCTGGCGTAATTTTTGAGATAGCTTCCCAATTTGAACGCGTCTAGGCCTAACTACAAAACTGATGTATACAAATCGGCAACATAATTTTTTCCGCGTTGTGTGCGTGGTTCATACTTATTTGCTTTTATTAGTGGTAAAATAAGCTTGTAACAATGCTTTGCGCGACAGCATAGGCAAATATTCCCGTTTTCTTTTCCTTTTCGCTGTCTTTAACTTATAACCATCTGATAGGTGGCGCCACCGTCCCAGCTGGGATGCGTAAACCACGTAAACGCTATCCCGCTAAACTACAAGACGCTGTCCACAACGAATGTTCGCTGCACAGTAACGCCATTTCCTTAACATCCGCTATTGCATTAACCGTAAACTATAACTGTCTAATGACCACAAAAACCGCAGGCATTCCGGCGACAAAAGAGAGTGGCCAAAGAGGTTCACCGTAAGGCCGCAGCGAGTGGGGAACCACCGGACACGCCTCGATGGTGGACTCACGAGCTGCCCTGGATGGTGGTGGTTCTTGGCACAGTGATCTCGCTGCTCGCACTCTCCGTGTACAGCCTGATACCGACTCGATCCGCACGATACGTCGTCTTGACGGGAGACGACTGGCGTTCCAAACCCATCGCCCGTGTTGGCCACGCCACTCAATGAACACGCTGCCACCGGCGCCCGTCTTCCTTTAAGTGCAGCGTCGCTTTGGTTTGTGTGGAACTACAAACTTACCGTGTGCCGAGAATTTGGAGGTGCCTTTCACTTCCCGCACCACCTCTATTTTTTTCTTCATTAAACTTCAACGTGGGAGAAAAATGCAGAGTCACTGATCGTTAATAAATGCCATTACGTGATTTATTATATTCGTAATCCACGAAAAACATTGTCTAATGATGTGTTTGGCCGAGCAACATTTTCTATCATTGTGTGGGGTTTCATGGTCCCCAAACCACGCGGTATGATTTTGAGGGACGCCGTACGAGGACTCCGAAAGTTTTGACCATGGCGTTCTTTGACGTGCATCAATTTCGCCCACTGCACGGGTCTCTACGATTACGCATCCATCGAGAAACTATTGCACGGCGGAAATCGAACCCGCAACCTTTGGGTCAGCAGCCGAGAACTATAGCCACTGATCCACCGAGGTGGACAGCCGTGCAGCAGCTGCTGCAAGAAATAATGTTGCAAGGAGGCTCGTAGCGTTTTATCAACGTCGTATAGCGTTAAAGAGGTCGTTTCACAGAAATTCGGCCGTCAACTTCGGCGTCGGCGTCGTTGTTTGTGGGAGAAAAATCATCTTGTCTGTGGCCGAAGAATCGACAAAGATGCAAATGAAATGAATGTTATAAGTTTCCGATTACGAGTGAAGATTAAACCTCGGCCATTTGCATGGCAAGCAGGTGTTCTTTCACACAACCACACGTCTACTTAAAAATACCGTGAAAATAACTTCCACTTCTTGGAAATACAATGAAAGTAACCCTCATGCTTAACAAGCACACGCGTCTTGTGTACAGGCTTCACAACACAATATGTAACATCTCAGTATATATTGCGTGATACAAGCGTTCATTGCCATCGGGCGCAGAACTTCTGATTATTGTTACGACTTCGTGGTTTGAAGGCAGTCATCCATTACAAGAGGGTAAGACCACGCATTGGGGGCTGAACAAGTTTGAAAATACTTGACGCACGTAATTGCTCGTGGTACGAAACATGGCACCATTTACACCGAATGCAGCCACACGCGAAAACTTCACTGACACAATCCCCTTCTATCTTTATTGATTACCTTGTGGTATTCCACAATTTAAAGTTTTTGTGGAACATTATACAAAAAAAAACATGCAATAAGTAATCGAAGTACACTCCGTAGGGAGGGAATATCGTTATCATGTTTAACTCTCGAAGGCAAAAATTAAGGGTCCTCGAACTGCCCCGCCACGGTGGTCTATAATGGCTAAGCTACTGGGCTGCTGAACCGCAGGTTGCGGGATCAAATCCCGGCTGTGGCGGCTGCATTTCCGATGGAGGCGGAAATGTTGTAGGCCCGTGTGCTCAGATTTGGTCGCTCGATAAAGAACCTCAGGTGGTCAAAATTTCCGGAGCCCTCCACTACGGCGTCTCTCATATTCATATGGTGGTTTTGGGACGTTAAACCCCACAAATCAATCAATCTTCAATCAAGGGTCCTCAAACCTTTTTAAAAGGACTTAGCTTGATAAAATGCACTCTAAAATCTCTAATGAGATTATTTTTCACTGTCCCAACGTCATTACTAGCGGAGAGATTCAAAGTTGAAACTTCATTTTAGAATTTCACGCCAAAATTATTATTAGCGGCGAACAGACCGCCTGTCATCGATCAATTGACAAGCGGCGGAACGCGTCGGCATTTATACTAGTGCCGCCGAATATTCCAGCGTTATCGCTGGAGGCCACGTAAGCTACAGAATAATCGTTATTGTTCGAGTTGCACGCGTGATGTTCGCAAAATGATATATATAGTCCTGAAGCTGCTCGAACACTTCAGGCGTGGCTTAAGCTAAACAATATCTAGAGTAAAATGGGGCGATAACAAAACTTGAAGAAATGTGGCACTATTACGTGAAACAAGCGCTGAAGTATACAAAGGGTGTCACATCATCATGTGAATTGCGCAACGAGTGGGCAGTTTAAAGCTCTCTGATCAACAATGAGTTTTCTTAGGTAAAAATAGATGTTATCATTCATGTTGTATCCGCCATGAAACGTCATAAAATTAAAGTCATGTATATCGCGTGTAGCCCGAAATGAATTGTAAACATGATGTGCAAGCGTGGTAATTTACCTAATCAATAAATAAGGTAAACTAATTAAGCTAGCTCACTTACTGCTGGATATCGATTGCTCATGTTGGGTGAGATTCGCCAATTTTATAGTAATGCGCTACTTAGTGGTTACAAGTGATGTTTACGCCTGCTAAAAAGTTCGTTTTGGTATGCTCAAGCTCACTATATTTGCAAAGCCAATGTGCTCACTACGTTTTTCCGCGCATGTATCTATTGTCTGAAGCTGTAGTCCACGCAATCGCATGAGTTTTTGTTGCCAGACAGCCAGATGAACGTAAGTTTCAGCTGCGTGACCAGTAAGAACGGGAACCGCTTCAACTTTAGGGCACGGCGGCACCTTGGCCATGCGGATCCCTAACCACTTCGTATTCCTTGTGCGGTTTCTACTCGGCCTGCTGTTGCCACCCTGCACCAGTGCTACCGGAAAGCCATTTTCGGTTAACGCCACTCGGAAAGCGACGAACAGCCACGTGCCAGAGACAGTTGCAAGGATCGCCTTGGATTATCAACGCCATCAGCACTCGTCAACACTCACGGATTCCGGCGCATGCGCGCACCCGTGGTCGCCCCTCGCGGATCAGCCTATAAGTTCGTCACCCAGGAGCGCGGCGGCCATAGGGCACGGCGGCACCTTGGCCATGCGGATCCCTAACCACTTCGTATTCCTTGTGCGGTTTCTACTCGGCCTGCTGTTCCCACCCTGCACCAGCGCTACCGGAAAGCCATTTTCGGTTAACGCCACTCGGAAAGCGACGAACAGCCACGTGCCAGAGACAGTTGCAAGGATCGCCCTGGATTATCAACGCCATCAGCACTCGTCAACACTCACGGATTCCGGCGCATGCGCTCACCCGTGGTCGCCCCTCGCGGATCAGCCTATAAGTTCGTCACCCAGGAGCGCGGCGGCCATAGGGCACGGCGGCACCTTGGCCATGCGGATCCTTAACCACTTCGTATTCCTTGTGCAGGTAAGGAAACGTTTCGGTAAATGTATCCGCTCTAGTGACCGATGCCTGTTGGTGCTGCCGTGCCCCCGGCTGTGTGATCTGTTGTTTGAATGCTCATTGTTCGTGAGAAAACTGTTGTTGCTCGGCGGTGATGTAGAGACCAATCCCGGACCTGAGCTCTCTCAAATCATGAAGCAACTGAATGTAATTTCCGCAGATATTAAGGAAATTAAGGAACAGAGACTAGCGGGTATTGAAAATAAACTGGACGCTCTAGGCGCACTAGAAGAAAAACTTAAAGCCTGCAACGACCAGATTTTTGCCATGAATAGCACAATTAAAACGCTTGAGCAAAGAGTTGAGGAGCTTGAGAACCGCAGCCGTCGGTCAAACTTAATTATTTATGGCCTAGAAGAAATGAAAGACGAAACAAGCGATAAACTGGAGCAAGCAGTTAACAAAGGTATAATAGAAAGTGTTCTTGGGCTGGAGCCGGTTCAAATTGAAAGAATTCATAGATTAGGCAGATATGCGCTAAAGAAGATACGACCAGTGATTCTGAAGCTTCTTGACTCGAGACAGAAAGGGAGTGTTTTGAAGAATTGCTTCAAGCTCAAAAATACTGGCCTCTCTATAGGGGAGGATTTCGCTCGCAAAACCCGTGAGACAAGGAAAAAGCTTTGGGACAGCGCCAAAACTAATCGGGAAAAAAAAGACAAAGTCGCACTAGCATACACCAAGCTTTATATTAACGATGTCGCTTTTGTCTGGGACGACGAAAAGGGTGAAAGGGTTCCAGTAGAAAAAAACGACATAGTAAACCGCCCGAAGACCCAACAACACGCCCAATCAAAGAAATAATGTTACTAACCGTAAACGCCCGCAGTATACTAAATAAATCGGCAAGCCTTGAACAACTACTGCTTGATCAAGAGCCACACATAGTCGCCATCACGGAAACATGGTTGACGCCTGATATCTTAAACGACGAATTCACTCCCCCAGAGTACGCTGTAATCCGGAAAGATCGTCCCACACGTGGCGGGGGTGTGGCCCTGTTGATAAGCAAATCGATTCCTTTTGCCGTGCTTCCCGAAGTTATAGGCGCAGAAGCGGTATTCTGTAAAATTCATTGTGATGGAATTAGCATAGTAACCGGGTGCGTTTACAGAAGCCCCTCATCAGACAACAAATGTATTATAGCGATCCAAGATTATCTTCAAACTCATGCCCATAACTCTCGACTAATCATCATGGGTGATTTTAACCTTCCCGACATAAATTGGAACAACATGCAGTACACGTCACAGTCATCGGAGACACTTATGGATTTAATTTTAAATTTCAATCTACAACAAGTCGTGCTTGCGCCAACACGTATAAAAGATCAAACAAAAAGCGTACTCGACCTTATATTGATTAGTGGCCAGTTCCCGTTAAATAAATCAGTCGTCAATGTGATTCCGGGGATATCAGATCACCGCATACCAATCTGTCGGCTCCAACTAGGATATGACATAACACCACGTTCATCAGTAACTACTGTACGAAATTTTCCTAAAGGTAAAGGTAAGAGTGGGCACGGCGAGACGACAGCGACCATGTTGCTGACCACGAAGTTCTTCTTCGTTGTACAGGTTCCGCTGCTGATGGTCACAGGATTACCGAGCACGAATGACACGTGTGCGCCGCCGGTTGACACCATCTACCTTTCCGTGGCAGATCTGCATGTGCCGACGCCGATACTGACCTTCTGTATGGACGCTCCGACGCAGCGACAGTTGCGCATGTCCGTGACATCAGTGACCGAGGCTATAAAGCATCCACTGCAGCATTTCTTCGACAGTGGGCACGGCGAGACGACAGCGACCATGTTGCTGACCACGAAGTTCTTCTTCGTTGTACAGGTTCCGCTGCTGATGGTCACAGGATTACCGAGCACGAATGACACGTGTGCGCCGCCGGTTGACACCATCTACCTTTCCGTGGCAGATCTGCATGTGCCGACGCCGATACTGACCTTCTGTATGGACGCTCCGACGCAGCGACAGTTGCGCATGTCCGTGACATCAGTGACCGAGGCTATAAAGCATCCACTGCAGCATTTCTTCGACAGTGGGCACGGCGAGACGACAGCGACCATGTTGCTGACCACGAAGTTCTTCTTCGTTGTACAGGTTCCGCTGCTGATGGTCACAGGATTACCGAGCACGAATGACACGTGTGCGCCGCCGGTTGACACCATCTACCTTTCCGTGGCAGATCTGCATGTGCCGACGCCGATACTGACCTTCTGTATGGACGCTCCGACGCAGCGACAGTTGCGCATGTCCGTGACATCAGTGACCGAGGCTATAAAGCATCCACTGCAGCATTTCTTCGACAGTGGGCACGGCGAGACGACAGCGACCATGTTGCTGACCACGAAGTTCTTCTTCGTTGTACAGGTTAGCTACTCTACTTCCAACATAAAAACTAGTGATGAAGTCAAGTTAGTAGTTGTGCCGTGCCCAAGCACCTGTTTAAGTATTGCATATGAGTGCTATTGTGCATGCAAAATGTTACTCTGTGGTGACGTTGAGACAAACCCAGGACCCACGAACGCTGATTTATTACACAGTATTCTTCAGGGCCAAGCAGATATGAAGGCTGAAATACTGCTCTTAAAATCGATGAATGAACAAATGATGTGCGACATGGACTTACGATTTCGAGCAATTGAAGCCAAACTACAGGAATTTAAAGATAAATCACCGGAAGTTGCAGCTCTTGAATCCACTGCAGCTTCCTTTAAAACTGTGCTGTCATGGCAGAGCTCTAAGTTAACTGATCTCGAAGACCGAAGTCGTCGGGCAAACCTTATTATTCATGGTGTTCTCGAAAACACAAATGAAAATGACACCTGTCTTCGAACTGCTGTTGTAACCGATATATTCGAGAAAACATTGGGAGTGAAGTGCAAGTCCATAGCCCGCATTCACCGTCTTGGCCGCCGAGGTAGTCGTAGGCCTGTCATAGCTTACTTTCAAGATTATCAGGAGAAACAAGAAGTCTTAAAGAATTCAAATAAATTGAAGGGCTCCAATATTTATGTGCAAAATGATTATAGCCAATGCACGCTGCGCAAGCGCCGCCTGCTTTGGGAAAGTGCAAAAGCTGAACGCGACAGCAGGAAACGGGTTACACTTATTCACGACAAAATCAAAATTGATGGCAAACTTTTTGTCTGGGATGAAGCCAAAAATGTCCGTGTAGCCCTTAATCCGCAAGCTACAGGTTCTGATTGACCCGCTCGACAGTGTGTGTCCAAAAGTTTGAGAGTGCTTAACGTAAACGCACAAAGCCTGTCAAATAAAGTTGACAAACTCGAGTACCTTCTACTCACCTACGACCCTCACATTACAATAATCACAGAAACCTGGCTGCACGAAGGTATAAATGATTCAGTACTAATTCCTCCGAGATATCAAATCTTCAGACGTGACCGGCCATCAAGAGGTGGTGGTGTAGCAATAGTTCTCAAAGATTGTATTAGTGCTCGGCCCCTTCAACAAATTCATGAGCACGAAAGTTTATTCCTTAAGGTAAGCTGCTGGGGCCATTACTTCACCGTATGTGCCATCTATAGACCACCCTCTTCAACACATGAATATCTGTCTAGACTATATGACCACATGTTCACGTTTAAAAATGATCGTCTGATTCTTGCAGGTGATTTTAACTTGCCCAATGTTGACTGGCGCGTTCCATGCTCTGGCTCTGATGTAACGACGTTAAACCCTCTCGCTGACATTGCCTTGATGTGCGATCTTGTGCAGATTGTTAATGAGTGCACCAGAGAGGCTGGAAACACCCGTTCTACACTCGACCTAGTCTTTTTAAATTCCAATGTATGCAAATACACGGTCTCTATTGAAGATGGCATTTCCGACCATAAAGCAGTATTTTTATCCTTCGGTATTGGTGAAAACAAAGCACACCGACAAGAGACCAGACATGTCATTAAAGATTACTCGAAGGCGGATGACCAGGCCATTTTGGATTATCTGTGGTTCTTATGTGATAATCTTTCTGATGATGTGTCGATAGCCTGGAACCAAATAAAAACTGCGATACATTACTGCACTGATAAGTTTGTGCCAAGCAAACGGGTTAGGAAAAACCGAAATAACCCATGGATTACTAGAGATATCATACATTTGCACCGCAAGCTAAAACGAGCTAGGAAAAAGAAAAAAATACCCTGCAGACTTATCTCGTTGAAGGCCCAGCTTGCAACTCGGCTAAGCGAAGCTAAGGCAAGATACTTCAACCACTCGCTTCCTAACTTTTTGAAAACTAACCCGGATAGATTCTGGCGGTACTTGAGCGATGCGCACAAAACACCAACCGAGATATCAGTAAATGGCTGTATTGTTAACGATCCAGTCAAAATTGCACACCGATTCAATCAGTATTTTCACTCAGTATTCACTCAGGGAGATCATGCTGACACAAACATTATTTCTCTGTCTACTATATCTGCCGATTTCATAACTGTCGAAGGTGTCCTTTCACTGTTACTGAATGTTAAGACTAAATCTTCCGATGGTCCCGACGGCATACCTAATGCATTTTTGCAACGTTACGCCGAACCTATCGCGCATGTCTTCACCCATATTTTTCGTCTTTCGCTTCATAATTCAATTCTTCCCGATGATTGGCGAACGGCACGTGTTATTCCCGTATTTAAAAAAGGTGATCACCTAAATGTTGAAAACTACCGGCCAATTTCATTAACTTCCGGTCCTTGTAAACTTCTTGAGCATATCATCGCGCATTACATAATGTCATTTCTTGAAGAAAACAGTATTTTGACTCCTTTCCAGCATGGTTTTAGGAAGGGCCTCTCGACTAACACTCAACTTGTCACCACAATTCACGACTTCGCTTTGGCACTTGATAAGGGCGACCAAATAGACGCCATCTTCTTAGATTTTAGAAAAGCTTTCGACTGTGTTTGCCATAGTAAATTAATCACCAAACTTTTAAACATTGGCCTACCCATTACTGTAATTATTTGGATCCGCTCCTACCTTACCAGCCGCAAACAGTTCGTCCAGGTCGAGGGCTGCTGCTCTGGGGTTCTACCTGTAACCTCGGGAGTTCCACAAGGCAGTGTCCTTGGCCCTGTATTGTTTCTCATCTTTATCAATGACATCGTTTCATCAGTTGATACCTCCGCCATAAGCTTAAAGCTTTTTGCAGATGACTGCATTCTTTACAAGCCAATTAAAAGTGAAAGGGACCAAGAGTGCTTGCAGAACAACCTAAATTCTCTCTCCGATTGGTGCCATACCTGGTCGATGGAGTTAAACATTAGTAAATCGGTCTATATGCGTATCTCAAATAAAATTACCCTTTTTGCATCGCGCTACACCTTAAATAATAATCCGTTGATTGAAGTGAGCAATTTTAAGTACTTGGGAGTCAACATTACCAATCGACTGTCGTGGAGTAACCACATTGACGACGCTTGTTCCTCCGCCTCTAGAAAACTAGGGTTTCTTAGACACAAACTAAAAAACGCGCCAGCTCAGATCAAACTTCCTGCATATAATACATTTATTAGACCCCGTCTAGAGTACGCATGCGTAGCCTGGGACCCGTATTTTAAAAAGGATGTTTATAAACTTGAAATGGTCCAGAGGAGAGCGGTGAGATTCATCTATAATGCCTATCACAATCTTGATTCTCCTTCATCACTTATGGCTACTAACAGCATTCCGCCCTTGAAACAGCGTAGAACTATCGCCAGACTCAAGTTTCTTTTCCTGCTTCGTGATCATCAGTTCAATATCGATCCCAGTAAATACATCTCTCCCTCTTCTTCCAGGAAAAGCAGGCATGCTCACAATCATGATCTGACACCTTACTTTGCACGTACTAACCTTTTCAAACATTCCTTCTTTCCGAGAACCATTAGCGAATGGAATGCACTGCCTTCAAATGTTTTTCCTGAACGTGGCATTCCCGACTTTGAAAACTACATGCATCTTTTGTGTAATCAACACTGTTGATATTTCAATGCTAGATCACCTCATCTTATTATTTCAACTGTGTTGCTTTACTTTTTTGTGCTTGAAACTGTTTCTAGAAGTTTGTTCGCTTTTTTTTCTAGATATGTATAACTAAGCACCCTATTTAGTATGACTTGTTTTTGTGTATTCTAACTTGCTGTATAACTTGTTCGCTTTTTTCGCTTTGCTTCCTTTTTGTGCCCCTCCTGCTTGGTCTACGGACTGCAGTATGTAATAAATAAATAAATAAATAAAATAAATAAAGGTGATGATGCCAGCATTGTAACCTACTTAGCTCACGAATTTGAAAACTTTTCAAACCTTGCTATACATCCAACGACTGATGTAAATCATCTATGGTCGTGTTTCAAGACTATCGTTGTGTTCTGCGTTACCCACTTTGTCCCACTGAAAACAAAAAGGCAAAAAAAACATAATCCTTGGATAACCCGCGAAGTTTTACACGCAAAGCGAAAAGTTAAGAGGCTACGCCAAGCAATCAAAAAGAAAGGCAAGAATCCAGTAACCGTATCTAACCTAGCACGTGCTATTACAGACTTCAAACAAAAAGCTAGCTTCGCCAAAAGGCAATATTTTACTACAACGCTTCCGTGTTACATAAAAAACAACCCTCAACGATTCTGGAAACATTTTCGCTCTGCCGCTGAAACAAAGACGTGTTTAAGCGATAGCGATAAAACAAACCAGGCCAATATTTTCAACGATTATTTTCAATCTGTCTTTACTGATGACAATGGCACCACTCCTGCGGCCTTGCCCACAGCTCGAATTCCCATTGAACCATTAGTTATAAGCGACTCCGGGATTCTTAACCTACTTTTGAATCTAGACACGAAGAAAGCCAGTGGCCCCGATGATATTGCAAATGAATTTCTTTTTCGATACGCAGACCCGTGTAGTAAATACCTCGGCATAATTTATCGCAAATCAATAGAAACAGCAAAACTGCCATCAGAATGGAAAGTAGCAAAGGTGATACCCATACACAAAACCGGAGATACTGCTGTTCCTTCTAATTTTAGACCTATATCCCTCACCAGTACGTCATGTAAGATACTAGAGCATATAATCGCTAAGCATTTAACTATTTTTCTAGAAAACAACAATCTCCTGTCCCCCCATCAACATGGCTTCCGGAAAGGTTTATCAACAATCACGCAGCTTACCGAGGTTGTCCACGACCTTGCACTCAGTATAAACAACCGTGGCCAAACTGACGTAATTCTACTTGATTTAGCAAAAGCGTTCGATCGAGTGTGTCATACTAAACTGATTTCGAAATTGCAGAACATTATTGGGGATGGGGAAATTACGAACTGGGTAAGAGACTTTCTTACAAACCGGTCACAGTTCGTGGTTTTCGAAGGAGTATCGTCGTGGACGGCCCCAGTTAAGTCAGGTGTTCCCCAAGGCTCCGTCCTAGGGCCATTATTATTTCTAATTTACATAAATGACATCACTGATAACATAGACTGCAAAATTAAACTTTTCGCAGACGACTGCATTATTTATAGAGCAATTAACAGTTCGGATGATCATTTATCTTTAAATAATTCATTGAGTAAGATTGCTCACTGGTGTGAGCAGTGGCAAATGTTAATTAACCTAACAAAAACAGTTTGCATGACGGTAACCAGGAAAAAAGAACCCTCCGACTTTACCTATACTATTAACGGCGTACCTTTACAAAGAGTTACGCAGCAGAAGTATCTTGGCGTCACCTTGACTTCCGAATTGAGATGGGATGCGCACATTAACAATGTTACAGCATCGGCTTTGCGTAAACTGTTTTTTCTACGAAGGCGTTTACCCTTCGCGCCGACAGATACTAGGCTCCTAACTTACACCACATTCGTGCGACCAATCTTGGAGTACGCTAACACTGTGTGGTTCCCGCAAGGTGTTACTAATATAGCAAAAGTTGAACGGGTTCAAAGGAAGGCCATTAGGTTTATACATAAGTACAAACGCACCGACTCGCCCACACACCTTTTAGAAACCTCCGGTCTACCCACTCTTGCAACAAGAGCAAAAATCGCGCGTCTCAAATTTTTACACTACATTCTGCATAACCACAGCCGGATCGATGCATCCAGGTACATATCTTTGGCAGAATCACGAACACTACGACATAAACATGCATACACTATCAAAGAATACTCTTCCAACAACGACTGTTTCAAGCAATCCTTTTTCCCCCTGTCAATCAGCGAATGGAATAGGTTAGATCCCTCCATTACTAACATAACATCACTGGCAGAATTCACTTCAAAAATTGAGAGTATACTTTGAGACAACGGCTTTCTTCAACCATGACCTCCAATATTGTTTTCCAGTAGTATTTATTTGGATGTATAAGTTTACACAATGCCTTCTCTGTATAAAACTGTATTGATTTTTTTTATGCAGCAAAGATTTAGTTTGCTGCTTTCGAAGTGTGAATATTTGGAGTGCATAAATACCTATGTCTAATGTTTCTATGTAACTAGGATTATTATTACCAATTTTAAAATAACTTCAGTTATGTATGCCGCCTGTATGAAAGTACTTAGCATTCATTGTATTTTGATACTCATGCCCTCCTGCTTTGGTCTCGTAAGAGACTGGCAGTATTGTAAATAAATAAATAAATAAATAAATAAACTTGTTGCCACGCAAATTCAAAGATCGCAGCTTGTGCGGTATACAGGTCACAATATTGCTCAACAGGGCATTGTCTTTGAACGAGAGCATTTGAGAATGTGACGCTGCTTTTTTTTTTATAGCATCATCCAGGCGACGCAGTTGATTACCGCCAAGATCCAGCCCCGTCGTACTTTTCGGCAATACCCTGGGAATTCTGCCGAAGATCGCTGATGTACAGTTCACTCCAATTTCACGCCTTCGAGCGATCCTTCGTGGCATTTACACTGGCACTCATCTTTCCACTTGAAAAAACTTTGTGTGCCAATTCGCTGAAATATTTTCCTCGAAGCCACAGGGGTTCCGCGCACATCGTGATTCTCATTGGTTGAATAGCACTGTCCTGTTCTTCAAGCCATGCCAGTCTGCAATCGCAGATGAAAAGATCGTGTGAAAGAAAAAACAAAAGGAGCGAATAAGAAGGGAGGCATTTTATATTAGGCCGTTTCTATATAACGGCAAACAAAGGCCACATGCTTATGAACTTATGAGACTTCTAAAGGTACACAGGAAAAGATTGTGGCAAAAACGCGGCATGTTTCAAGTTCGCGGGGCAGAACAATTTATTATCGACTCCTGGTTTACTTGCACATAGTTGTACAACCTTTTACCTTATAATTGTCAGACCATTGCACTGCGGTAGTATCCTTTCGCAAGGGAGGCGGAAATGTTGTAGGCCCATGTGCTCAGATTTGGGTGCACGTTAAAGAACCCCAGGTGGTCGAAATTTCCGGAGCCCTCCACTACGGCGTCTCTCATAATCATATGGTGGTTTTGGGACGTTAAACCCCACAAATCAATCAATCCTTTCACAAGGACAGCGTTCATTGTTGACATGGGCAGTTGCAAGTTTGTTGCCAAGCAGGTTCATTTTCATGGACACTTCCGCTTTCATGCCTTCGCTGTCCCCGATTCCTCCATTGTGTGTTCATTATGGCATGAAATAGAAGTGAGAATAAAATTTCCCAATAACGACAAGTTATATCAGCCCTTCCAGGCGCCATAAATATCTACCAAGTCACTTTGAGATCGTTGCCGATTCCAAGGCACTTCTGCCACGTGTGGTTTCATTCGGAGCAAGAGCATTTAATGTTAATTCACCCAAGGACTTTCGTAAAAGAAATGACGGCAGCAAAAAGGCAGGTGGGCATGTGACAAGTAACGGTAGCCAGACAAAAAAAGTTCACAGCCATAGGCTCTAACCTGAATCTATCTGGCTGTCGAGCAGAGGAGACCAACGTGCTGACTACTGCGCTTTCCGCTCCCGTCCACGAACAAATGTGACGCTGATTGTTGCGATCCGAGTCAACAAAGACGCCACGCGCTTTGCGTTCCATGTGATTCTCCTTTCATGCTCCTCCGAAATAGCTAGAACCTAGGGAGCTATTCACGCGGTGTCCTATCCTTGGGCATGTCTGATTCGCTTTCTGGAAATCGTTTGGTTCGTAAACCAGATAGCCAGAAGCTTGGCGCCTATAGTTTTCTTCGGGTAAATATTCATAAAATAATGTCCTCGTAGCTTTGCCATGTCCGCGCGTAATGTTTCATCGGTGACTGCATTGCAGACAACGCTGAGATCATCTATTCTTCGCAGGCAGGTACAGCGTTCAAGCACTGGGCAGTTGTAGTTCTTGCTTAGTTTTCTCCATGCATCCAATAAGCACATCCTGTACGCAATTATGAGCACTAAAGTTAGCTTACGCATATCTGTAGACCATGCCAGAAACGTACACTTCTCAAACATTTGCCTTCCTAAGGAAGCCCACAGCACTAATCAATAGGCCTTACCCTTAAATCTTTCCCTGCATGGTGAGGAGGTGGTGTTTACAGGTTTCACTGACGTATCACTGAACTGAGGGCCCATTACCCACGAGGACTATATTTCCTGGAAGATCACACCAAGGATCGGCTGTCAGACTTCTGGATTGAATATGACGCATCTAAACATGTGGCTTTCGGCGTCTTGAAATCTGCGTGGAAGGCCCTTGACTGAAGTCGTCACTCTTCTTAGCGATAAATAATATTGGGCAGATCTTACATAACGCTCACTGCGGCACAACGTAACGTCTTCAGAAAACAAGATTTCAACACCGCATTCACGCACAAGACAATTCTATCAAGATGCCTGGAGCGGAAAACTTCAAGGATCCAAAAGGATTTGTTTTCTACTCTTTCGACGGAAGCTGCTGAGCGACGCTAGAGAAAGCATGACAACATCATTTGGAAGGAAGAGCCGTCAAACATCGGGTGCATGAGACTGATTGCATCCTAATCGGAACGCTCATATCAGTAAGAAACGGCTCTTTGAATAAGGGATATCCTGCAGATGTCTTCTGGTCGTGAACAAGTGTCTCGGTTCTGCTGCCATACACGTTCTGACTAGACCGCCGCATATTGCAGCTTACAATGGGCTCAAAGTTTATTTTTCTGTTTCTTTTTGTAATTTCTGAGCACTTCGCACAGAAAAGTTTGTTTTCAAGTTAAAGGCGCAGTGAGGGTGCGTTGAATAGAAGAGGACAGGACAACTCTTGGCGTCGCAATTGAATTTTGTATTGTTCAGAAAAAGCATATCAAACAGATACATTTGCACATGCGTAACAGAGCAAGAAACAACGGAGCCACAACCGTGTCAGTGTTACCTCGGTAACATCATCTGATCGTTATGACAACCACTATATGTGTAGAAACGCCTAGTCTTCATTGCGCTGCACTGGCCTGACGTGACTAACACAGCCGTGGGTGTTCTTCTAGATAGGGTATGAGCCTACTGCCTGACTAACCACTTGATTCTTATGTGGAAATACAATGTCAATCATTAAACACGTGGTCACCTTCACGTTTTCTAGAATAAGTGCCTGGCTCAGTATTTCTTAATGTTCTAAGAGATGTGTGGTGCTGTTTAATCGAAAAGTATAATGTCTGATAAATTATCGGTTTATTTCATTTAATTTGCTACCGAACCTGCAAAACGACGAGGAAAACTTGTTTCGGATGAGCAATATAAAAAAAAACTTGTGAAATTCGTCATCTATTCTCCAATCAGAAGCACGCCAGAAGGTGCTGTCATCTGGCCCGTGCTTTTCAGCACAACCATGATTACACTGGCCAGAAAACTCCGAGAAATTCCCGACATTCATTATTCCTGACATACACATGATATAACAATATCGATAAAGAAAAGCAGCTTAGATTAAATGCATTTATTTATTTATTTATTTACTTATTTATGGGGTTTAACGTCCTAAACCCACCATATGATAATGTTAGATGCCGTATTGAAGAGCTCCTCAAATTCCGACCACCTGGGCTTTTTACGTGCACCCAAATCTTAGCCCTCTGGCTTACATCATTTTCGCCTCCATCGAAAATGCAGCCGCCACAGCCGGGATTCAATCCCGTGGCCTGCGGGTCAGCAGCCGAGTACCTTAGACACTAGACCACCTCTAGGGGCAATGTTCAAGTTTACAGAACTGTCTTGGTGTCCGGAAGCATTTGAAGGAGCAGTTGCACTTCGGGCCGGAATAGCAAGCTTCAATGTTACACTCAGTAATATATTCACCTAGTGCATCAGCTATTTTAGTAAGCCCTTGGGCAAAGTTTTCATTGAATGCCTGTGCGATGCCTTTAATCTCAACGTTCTTGTTCCGCGAATGTTGATTTCGATCAGCGATATTGGTCTTCAGAGTTCATACATGGCCTCAGAGATGGGCGTCCAAAAGCAGATAGTATCTGGGGGCAGCATTCTCTGTGACTAAACGCACTCCGTCTTTTTTGTTTGTGTCGAGAGTTGCAAAAGCTGCGCTGCGTCAAAAAGTGACGTTGGCGAAGACCCGAAACCGGTGGCGTGCTGCTCGCCAGCTCCAGCCAATCAATAAAGGCCGAATCGAACATTGTTCGAGGTCATGTCCATGATACGTACGCCACGAGAAGACCTCCCCAGTAACCATTGGACAGTTTCAGTGAGCACTCAAATGACCGTGGGATTTCGCTTCCTCTTCGCGAGTCATTCATCTTTGAATCCGTTCGCTGCGCTTGTCTTTCATGATCGCTGTGATGACAGAAGAGAGCTACGAAACGACGTCACCGATATGCTTCCCGGGTTTGCTTGATATCACTCGTTAATGCTCTCGCAGAGGTTGGACGACTTAAGATCAGTGCAGGTACCTTGTATGAGTCAGTCCTATGTGCCTGATGCAGTCTTTGCACCATGAGCAAAGAAGCCACTAACCCTCGTAAACATAAAATGGCGCTTCGTGATCCACGTGGGTCTCGTGTTCACAATGGAATGACGTCAAAACAACAGGTTCCTAAGAAAACATTCAAAGTTGAGAGCATGACGCAAAGGTTGGCCATACACGTGAATCAGCTTGCCAGATTATCGGTTGAGTGCGCTGCTTGTCATATTTATCAGTCATTAAAGATTGAGCCTCCTTCTCAAACTCTTCTTCGTGGCCACAAGGCTCGCATTGCCGCAGCTTGCGTGACCTGCGCATACTCGACATGCTCTGCGAAAGCATGTGACAGCGAAACCCTGAGCGCCGTCATTCTTTCGCTGCCTCAGACACCTGCTTGATATCACGCCTTCACAAATTCCATCGGCCCAAGAGATCTTTATAAACTGCACAATAAAAATGATTTGACGTAGAGGACTATCGAGCTTGCTTGCTGGTGCGTGCCAAATTTGCGTTCACTGAAAACGTGGACTGCCGAGGTTTACCTCACACCTCGAATATGCGGCACAACAGTGCACTTCTTGGTTGATGCTGAAGTGCCCATTGGTAGATCGTGTTATGTATGACGAACTTTGTAAATTTTATAATAAAATTATTTGGACACCCTGTTTACGCGAGGGTAACTTGTATGATCTGCCAGCAGTATCCCGCCATTCTGGAGCATGAAGCGGACTCACATCGACCCTAAAGCCAGCACTCTTTCATGGCATATATTTAAGCGTAGTGCCGGCGCAATAAATGCTTCGCATGTCCGCTGAAAGTAGAGATTGTTTTTTTTTATCTGCAAACCCCTATCGTCACTTCAAGACCGCAGCTGTCACCGACAGTGCCTTCAATCAACCTTCACGCGCATTGCCTTCATTAGGTCTCTCCGATTTGGCTTGCACTGCCTGCACTAGTTCTTAAAAGAGTCAAAGCTGTGCCAGCGGTGCCGTGGGCGCGCAGCACCGGTTCAGCAAGTGCAGCCTCGACCCTACCGCACGGTGGCTTTACTGCCAGAACGAAGACGCAAGTGCAGGTATAGAGATCGTCGAATAGCCAATGCGGCGTGTATCAATGGTGTTGTTTACCAAAACACTGCCGCGATGGCTGTCTTCATGCCGGATATAAAAAAAAACGGCTTCACAGCGTTCATGGTTCCGACAACGGCGATCTGTACAGTAACAGAGGAGGTTTTGACGGGGTTTGTGTTGGTTCTTTGCTCATTGGACGTGAAAACGTCAATCATGTTCTCAAGTACTAGAACGCTGCCGGATGGTTCCATTAGTATGATTTCAAGAGACTGTTCATACTGTCTAGAACGATGTTTATTGGTTTAGTATTCAATCCTGTACTGTCGGCATGCGAAGAATTTCTTGGCGAACTTCAATGACTATGAGCGTATCTATCTATCTATCTATCTATCTATCTATCTATCTATCTATCTATCTATCTATCTATCTATCTATCTATCTATCTATCTATCTATCTATCTATCTATCTATCTATCTATCTATCTATCTATCTATCTATCTATCTATCTATCTATCTATCTATCTATCTATCTATCTATCTATCTATCTATCTAGCCACCTACGAATTTTAGCTCTCTTGGCCGTTTCGATAATGATATCAATACCAAAATTGTTACGGCACACCATGACTATATGACGAGCGTAAGTGACGAATCATAACAAGAAAATTATGCCATGTACGTGATGAATGTCATGATATACATTTCATGGTCTTGCTGCTCTTTCGGTGGTTTCGTTCACATGGCATGTTGCAAAACTCCTATGGTATGGCATGATTGCATGGGGAACGCAAGCGACATATCCTAACATGAAATTCATGACATGCGTGTCATGTAACAACATGACTACATGTCACGCTCATGATGCGCTCGTGGCCGTTTCACTAGAGTACCGTATACCAAATTTGGTATTACACTACGTGATGGATGACGAAGGTATGTGACTGGTGCAAACATGCTAATCATGAGATGCGTGTCATATAACAACATGACTACTTTTCACGCTCATGATGCGTAGGTGGCTGTTTCGCTAGCTTCACTTATACCAAATTCGGTATTACAAGACGTGAATGGATGACGAAGGTTTGATACTGGTGCAAACATAATAAAATTGAGATGCGTGTCATGTAACAACATGACTACATGCTACGCTCATGATGCGTTCGCAGCCGTTTCACTAGCTTCACATGTACCGAACTCGGTATTACGCGACGCGAACGAATGAGATAGGTAAATGACAGATTTAAACATGATAATCACGACATGCGTGTCATGTAACATACGCCAAATTTGGTAATGCGTGATGCCGATGGATGACGAAGGTATGTGACTGGTGCAAACATGATAATCACGAAATTCTTGTCATGTGAGAACATGGCTACATGCCACAGTAAAGGCGCCAATACATTTTGACGTGACGCGATGCGCGTGCTCGCCGGCGTTCATTTCGTCGCGTCAGGCCGGCGTTGCCACACAAGGCGCCGGTCCTGCCATATTCTCGCAGGTGAGCGCCGCACTGAGTATCTTTGACGCATGCGCGTTTGCGTCTGGCGTCCCTCTATCACGAAAAGAGGGAGACGCATTAGTGTCTGGGTAATGCGTTGGTGCGAAATACAGCATGCCGTATTTCGCACCGGTTGCCGTCGGGCCGCGCCGACGGACGCTGGGCACGCCTGGCGTCAGACTATATAGTGCTCGAGTTTTGCTAACGTATAGCGTCGCTTTGCCCAGCGTGCGCCGCACGTGAACGCTACATTGGAGTATATTGGTCCCTTCATGATGCGCTGCGGCCGTTTTGCTAGCTCCACATATACCGAATTAGGTGTTACGTGACATCAATTGATGACAAAATATATGACTGGTGCAAACATTCTATAATCCTGACACGCGTGTCATGTAAGAACATGACATCATACCATGCTCATAGCGTGCTCGGGGCAGTTTCGCTAGCTCCACACATACTAAATTTGGTATCACGTGACGTGAATAGATGACGAAGGTAACCGACATATCCAAACACTGATAATCATGACACGGAAGTCATGTACGGCATCATTTACCTCCACCTCGTAACGTTGTGCTGATTTTAAAGTGATACCGAAGTTTAGTGATTTTAAAGTGGACTCGAAGACGAAGAAGTGTGTTTTGAATAGGAGCTACTTCTGCTAACTCCGGCGTATTTCAGTTTTAATTTAAGTCTGTTGATCAGTTTTCGCTGCTCCCTTGAAGGGGATGGATGTAGACCACCCCGGGCGCCTGCCGGCACCAGCGGCGTCAGCGGCGGCCGCCTCCAGGAAGCGGATGGGACAAGCGAGCGACAGCAACAGTGAAGATACTCATGCTTACTATTTCAGCAGTGAGGACTTCTCAGATGACGGTTTCCAACCTGTGCTGAGCCGCAAGGCGAAGAGAAGGAACATGAGGACATCCTCATCCTCAACTATTCAAACTGTAAGTGAAGCGCCAAAATTCAACACTTATACCATCCTGTTTCTGCCTGCACTTCCTACCGTCAGCATGAAACGCCTTAACAGACAGTCTGTGTCGAGGTCTCTGGAAACGCTCGTGCCAAATGAGATCACGGACATAAGAGTGAACGCCAGAAAGAATATACTGGCTGTTGACGTTTTGCACGCAAGTGCGTTGGGCGTTATGCGCAGTGTAACTGACTTGGACGGCAACCAGGTGCGCTCTAATGTTCCCTTGGGATGTGATGTAGTAACCGGCGTGATCTACGACATTGATGTCGCTATTTCCAATAAGGACTTACAACTTCTTGTCAAGTCAACAACTGATACTCCAATTGTTGATGTCACCCGGCTAGGCAAGTCTCGCTGTGTGAAGATTGCGTTTAAGAGCACATCACTCCCCTCTCATGTGAAGGTGGGGTACTTCAGACATGCTGTGCAGCCTTTCATTCCAAAGCCTCTCCAGTGCCGTAAATGCATGAAACTTGGACATGTGAGCAGCGTCTGCGAGAATTCGGTGGTATGCCACCGCTGCGCCGAGCACCATGAAGCGGATAAGTGCGTCGAAACTGTCAAGAAATGCTCTAATTGCAATGGATCCCATGAAGCCACATCGAAGGACTTCCCGCGGATTCAGAAGGAAATTGCCATCTTGAAGGACATGGTGCGCGATCATTCATCTCATCGAGAAGCCGCAGCTAAAGTCAGAATGCGTTGTTCACGTCGACGTCGGTCTTCGAGGACGCCCGCTACCTCCTCGACACGTTTGCGTGATCCCTCATCAGTACCACCTCCTTTGCCTCCCAGACCACATGCCGTGGGAAAGGCTGTAAAGGACAAAGCCAGTGAGCATACCCTAACTGCGACAGAGTGGCCTGCACTTCAAAGGGAAGCAGCATCAAGCGAACCGAAGGAGCTTCATGACGGCCAGTCCACGCTCCCGGTTCGAGATCTTTCCAACCAAGACAGACAAGTGACTGCAATCGTCCCGGTTCGAGATCTTTCCAACCAAGACAGGCAAGTGGCTGCAATCGTGCAATCATTAATTGCCACGATTCGCACGCTACTGAGCAGCATACAATTTTCGTCTGCTAAGAGTGCACTGCAAATACTGGATGCACTGAATCGAGTTCTTGCTAACGTCGTATAAGCACAATGGCTTAACAAAATCTCATCTTCCGCGCTGAAGTTAAAAGTGCGTCGATTTTTCAGTAGAATGCCAGAGGCATGAAGTGCCGTATCTCGGATTTTCGCCAATTTGTTCGGGCCAATCAATTCCCTATACATGTCATATGTGAACTAAACGTATCAACGCCTTATAGATTGTCCGGTTGTGAAGCTTTTTGTTCAGCTGCTTGCGAAGAACGAAGCAAAGTAATTGTTTACATTCGCACAGACTTATCTTTCGCACCCAATAAGTTCAAATGACGACAATCAGTACGTGTGTCTTCGTGTGAGGAAGAAAGCAGTTTCGTTCACGCTTATTGGTGGATATATATCTCCGTCATCGCGATTTGACTGCGACAGATTAAGAGACATCCTAATGAGAACCGATGGGCCTTGGATCATCACCGGTGACTTCAACGCCCATGACATGCTTTGGGGGAGCACTTGGATGAATGCCAGGGGCCCGAACATTGTGACATTCACTTCCGATTACGACCTTTCTATCATGAACGATGGTACCCCCACATATCTGCGGGGTCTCACGTATGGCAGTTGCCTTGACCTGACATTGGTGTCACGGTTCTTCTCTCACAAAGTTAAGTGGTTTTGCGATATTGAGACTCATGGGAGTGATCACATACCCACGTACGTGACGATCGATGGTATCATAAAAAATTTCTCTTCCGGTGTTGCAATTGGCACTGACTGGTCGATGTTTGCATCGCATGTTGAGAACACTTGCCAAGAAGGCCTCGCCTGCAGCTTGGAAAATACCATAGCGGAAGCTATGCAAGCGTCCAAATGTAAATTACCATTTTCGTCTAAAGTAACACAGTTTGACATCGAACTGGAAAAATTACGAGCTATACGAAGGCGTGCTGAACGACGATACAGACGCACAAGATCAATTTACGATCTGAGGAAAGCAAGGCGGCTCCAGAAAAAGATTCAACGACGAATTTACAAACTGGAGAGCAAACGCTGGAAAGAATTCTGCGAATCTCTAGACCCTCATCAATCTCAGTCATATATCTGGAGAACAGTTCGTGGTCTTCGCTCCTCTCCACAACAACGGCACCCTTTTAAAGCTTTGGCACTCCATCATGGAAAAACAGAACTCGAGGTGGCTGAAGAATTTTGCACGAGAGTTGCCCGGAATATTATGAACGAGAGCATCGACGCCGTGATCGTTCCTGAGACGCGATTACCAGAAATGGACATTCCGTTCACCATGGAAAAACTGGAAGGTGCGTTAGTCGCTTCTAAGCGCATGTCATCGCCAGGTCCTGATGGTATTACTTATAGTGCGTTGGGACACCTTGGACAAAAAGCCAGAAAAGAACTTTTAACATGTTTCAACAACTCCTGGCTCAGCGGCAGTGTTCCTCGAGAATGGAAAATAAGTCGATTAATACCACTTTTGAAATAGGGAAAATCACCATTGGACTTGACAGCGTATCGCCCTATTGCCCTCGCAAGCTGCCTCGGAAAAGTGATGGAAAGAATTGTTCTATTTCGTCTCGAGTGGTACTTGGAACGATACACCAAATATCTTTCTTGCATGACAGGCTTTCGTCGGGGCCGCTCCTCCATTGACTGTGTCCTTGACTTATCGACATTTGTTCAACAAAAAAAAAGTCGCAAGCTCATATCAGTAGCACTTTTTCTTGACGTGAAGGGTGCATATGATAATGTACCTCACGATGCCATCCTCACTTTCCTTCAGCAATGGGCATTGGTGGACGAATGTTTCAATGAATAAAAGATTATATAACTGGCAGGGGTTTCTTTGTACAAACAGATGAGGGTACAACTGCCCAACATTACACCTACTGCGGAGTACCTCAGGGAGGTGTTTTAAGCCCCACATTGTTCAATGTGGCCCTCATTGGTCTGGTGAAGGTTCTGCCAAAGTCGGTGTGCCTATCCATATACGCCGATGATATTTGCCTCTGGAGTGCTGCAGTTATTCGCCCTCAGGTGCGTGCACGAATACAGCGGGCAGCAACCCTCACAACAGCCTACCTTCAGAAACAAGGCCTAACTATATCAACTGTGAAGTGCGCGTTGATGGCGTTTACACGCAAACCAACGACGCCATACCCTGTTTACATCAATGGGCAGAGTGTGAAATATGCACGGACGCATCGTTTCCTGGGCATAATAATCGACAGAAGTCTTTCGTGGAGCCCACATTGTGCGTACTTGTAGAAGAGACTGCTATCTATTGTGCATATCATGAAATTCTTGTGCGATAAAGCATGGGGAACTTCTGTGGCCTCCATGCTACAGCTGTACAGGGCCCTATTTCTGGGTCTATTGCGCTACAGCTTGCCGGTACTGACCAACACTTGCAAATCGAATACTCATTCATTGGAGAGTTTGCAGGGTCAGGCACTGCGTATCTGCCTAGGACTGCCCCGATGCGCTTCTAGTTATGCCACAATCATGCTTGCCAAAGACCATCCGGTCAGGACATATATAGTTGTGGATTGCCTCAGAGCGCACATTCGACATGCTAGCCGTGTCCCCGACCACCACTTGGCCCTTCTACCTTCCGGAAGACGACGTGCTACGTTTTCAGACGTCATAGCCAAGCACCTAAACAGCATTCCATCAGGATATACGACAGCTGCGAGAACGGCTTGTCCTTTGTGGTGCCTCGACCAGCCGCAAGTACGTCTAGAAATTCCGGGAATCAAAAAGAAAAGCAGTCACTCCAGAGTAGCATTGAAGCAAGCAACACTGCTACTATTACATGAGTTGTACTTAGACCGAACGCAGATATACACTGATGGGTCCGTCTCATCCAGCAGCTCATCAGGTGCCGCTGTGATTCCGGCTGCAGAAATGACAATAAAGTTTAAGTTGTCGCATACTGACTACATCTACGGCATCAGAGCTTGCTGCTATAAGGGCTGCTTTACAATATCTCGTTCAAGAACGTCCAGGAAAATGGGTCATACTCTGTGATTCGAAGGCAGCGCTTCAGAGTTTGCAGTCTGCCATGCGTAGGAGGAGTCATGACCAACTGGTACAAGAAATAAGACATTGCCATCATGAAGCTCTTGCACGAGGGCATGATAATATATATCAATGGCTGCCTGGACATGTCGGTATTACTGGAGATCAATTAGCCGATGATGCAGCCCACTCAGCCCATGAAAAAACCCGTGAAGTCCTGATTCCTCTATCAAGGAATGATGCAGCAAGACAACTTTACCTGCTGGCTCGAGATCTCACACGCACGTTCTGGTCGTCTACCAGCTTCCAAAGGTGTCAATTTTATGAACTGGATCCTTCGCTCAAGCTAAAGCTACCATCACAACTTTCCCGCTCCGATGCGACACTGTTATTCCGCCTTTGGTTGGGTGTTGCATTTACAAAGGTGTACTCCTTTCGCAATGGTATGGCAGACACTCCTACATGCGACTACTGCGGAGCTGAAGAGACCATCGAACACGTCCTGTGCAGTTGCGCTTGCTACGACACACAGCGATGCCAGCTCCGGATGGTTTTGAATCAACTTGACCCCGGACCATTTTGTGTGCAGAAGATACTAGGACCTTGGGCATCTGCCTCAGTTGCGCAGAAAGCAACAAAAGCACTGCTACTTTACCTCAAGTCAACAAACCTGAGTGACCGCCTGTAGACTGTGTGTGCTCCCCGAGTGTGCTCGTGATTGTGTGTACCTTCTCATCTTTCTGCAACCTCTTTTCTCCCTTTTATTTCTTCCCCAGTGCAGGGTAGCAAACCGGATGTGCGTCTGGTTAACCTCCCTGCCTTTCCTTGCATCTTTATCTCTCTCTCTAAAGTGACATATCAACATTGTACATTCATGCTCCGCATATAATCGATGCCCACTGTACGTGGGATCTGCCATTTTTGTTTTTTTTTCCTATGATTCTTATTGCAGTCAACCATAGTGGATTTTTCTGCTCGTGAGACACACATGTAAAAAAATCTGTCCTAAAAGCTGCTGATAAGATATGGCTAAGATTACCCATCGGTGGCACGAGCTTGACTTAACAATTGGCACGCACGCATGAACACGCAGCGTCGTCTATTCCAAGCTTGGGATGAGGAAGTGGTGCACGCCATGCTGCACCTCCTTTTAAGCAATTGGAGGATGGCAGAAAACTCGTGCAGCACTACGCTTTTACCGCGAAAAAACGAGGAAGCCAGTGCAGAGGGCGCGCACGGCAACAGTAAATCGAGAGTAAGGGTGCTGCACCCGTTGAACTGCATGGTGCCACCAGTGCAGCCAAATCGAAGAGACCTACTGATTCCCAATGTCGCGTTCAATGCTCTAACACTGAGCTACAGCGGCGGTCATGTATCAGTCCACTTTACGAGGTATATATGTGCCTTCAAACATGGAAGCGTTTAATGCGTTATTCGAAGGTCACAGGTTCAGCTCATGTCGGAGGGGAGTTATCTTTTCTTCCTGTTTTCTTTCTTTCTTGACATTTGCACTACAATTACGCCTAATAACATACACTATACTTATCTGGGCAAAAATGCCTGTTAGTTCTCATCATTGTCGTGTCTAATGATGAAAACGAGCCTTTAATGCTTACACTTCTTTTCTTCCTGTATACTCGACGTAGCACTACACTTTAAGCACGGTTGTCTTTAATGTAACTTTGGAGCGTGAGTAACTTGTAAAATCAGCTATACTAGATAGTTTACTTTTTATGTTCTCGTTATTCGGCGTTGTCCGAACGGTTACAAAACCAGCACTGCGAGCAATGCGTAGGTTCTCAGCGCAGAAAGCGCTGCGTAACCTGTCTGTCGTAACTTAGGAACATCGCACTAACTGCAGAAGGACTGAAAGCCGGGCCAGCTGGTTATAGTACTCGATTCGAACATATTTTAACACATCGCACGACTATGCGGTTTGTCTCTTCTCCTCTTGTGCCCGCGTAGCCACGTGCTGTGTTGAAATATGCTCAAGAAACGCTGTAACTTACGTCTACACATCCTCGCCGCTTCTCTCGGTTAAAAAAAAAAGGATTGGGTAACATCATGGGTGAAAGTACACCGTGGCTACGAGCGTAGTTTGCCCTGACCACTTGGCACTCGGCTGCGTTTCGAGCCATTAAGTCTAGACTTTAGCCTAGATGGCGCCACCTCTGGCACAGCGCATGCGCATTGCGTGCGAAGCAGTGCGCAGCGCCGAAACGCTTGAGTAGCATGTGTGAGACACGCCGTTTTCTGGCAGTGGTTGCGAACTTCGTTTGCCATTCGCCTTTTTAGCTTTGTGTGGGCTGAGTGAAACAGTGATGTCGCTGAGTAGCGGAGGCATGTGGGTTTTACTGCGTGGCACCTGCAACGAAACATCTTGTGAGTGTCGTTCTTTTTCTCTTTTTTTTATTACCGGACAACTCAACAGCAAGCGCCATTCGTTGCGGGTAGTGCGAGCAACCACAGCCCAACAGCTCCTGACAGAATAACCGAGTTGGGTAAGTGGCTTTTGTTTTACTTTAAGAGTTGAAAGCGATAGCGATATTAGGTTCCTAGTGCGTACTACTGGGACACATGGTGTGCGAAATCTTTTAGGACTTGCTATGCACCCTCTACGTGGCCTTAAGGGTGGGATAGCGTGTGTACCTTTCGTAGTGGTTGACTGCCGTTAAACTATGTCATTATGATAATACCATGTTCCGACGCCCGACGGCAATATACGCGTGTATCGCGCATTATTACTGCAATATTTCATGTTGCATTGAGTAGCATGCATAAAGGACACGTGTGTTGCTAAAGCATGAAAGTTAGTTTCACGGCATTTACAAGCATAGGACGTCGTATTCACTGTATACAAATTTATTCACAAACAGAATATATTCACAAACAGAGGTGAGGCTTTGTAGTGAAACACCTGCTTCGCACGCAAACGACCTGGATTCTGTCCCCACTCAGACCCATATTTCTTTATTTATTTTATTTGCATGTTTCTTGATTTTTCGGTCACGCAAAAGATGATTGTTCGCTCACTGCCAACGACACCGACGCCAAAATTTCTGTGAATGGAGCTCTATAACGCTATCGCGTGAATATTTTTTAATCGGCTCATATCCCACCTGATAAGAGTGACCTCATTTACGAAGCTTGTTGTTAGGGCGCTTGTATTGGCTATATATGTGCATATGTGGATACTAACTTGTGCACATATGCACATGTTATGTGCATATGTGCACATATATATATATATATATATATATATATATATATATATATATATATATATATATATATATATATATTATATATGTGTGTGTGTGTGTGCACGCATATATATGTGCACATATATATGTGCATACTAACACACACCCACAAGAGCGACGATGCATGCGGACATGCAATCGCTGACCCACAACTGCTTTCAATGGCAGAACAAACACAATATACGGGGTATTTCAATAATTGTGTACAATATCATTTAAAAATCAGCAAAAGGCGCAATTCACACGCTGTCTTCACAGTTGCTTTTTCTATGGCAGAGGAGAGTGGCCCCGCCACGGTGGTCTAGTGGTTAGGGTACTCGGCTGCTGACCCGCAGGTCACGGGATCAAATCCCGGCTACGGCGGCTGCATTTCCGATGGAGGCGGAAATGTTGCAGGCCCGTGTGTTTAGATATAAGTGCACGTTCAAGAATCCCAAGTGGCCGAAATTTCCGAAGCCCTCCACTACGGCGTATCTCATAATAATATGGTGGTTTCGGGACGTTAAACCCCACATATCGATGTCTTAAGAGAGTGAAATACATCATTTGTAACAGTAATTAGTAAAGTTAAAATAACTCCTCATAATGAAGTTGGGCAGTTAAGCCAAATGGGAGAATTCAAGTCCTTTCTGCGAGAAATATCTTGCCACTTTGACATTTTGGGAAAGCTGCCTCTAGTAATAACTGCGAAATAACGAAACTCGCCGAAATCTTGCGGCGAAACCGAGTCCAACGGACAGAGAAGCGCGAAACACTGACGACTACAGTGACGTCACTGTTCAAAACAGCGGTTACAGTGGTGCAGTTCTTCCCCTTTCGTTACCGAATGGGTGTCACGCGTGCTGTAATTGCAATCGCAGCCCACACCCACAAAACGAAGTCGGTTCATGGTTGATATAACAAAGCTCCTTCATTTCGGATGTCTCGGACGAATATGGCAGTCGGGCTGTTTCGCGTTTCGGTGTCGCAACAGATTTTAAGAGAATTCCATTAATTGGCAGTCACTACTAGATGCCACTTTTACAAAATTTCGAAGTAGCAATGAGTTCTTCGCATGAAGGACTTCAATTCTCCTATTCGACTTGAATGCTTAACTTCCCTAATTAAATGGGTAAGTCATTTATGTATCCCTGTGTCACAGAACGAGCGCTAAAAAAGAGCGCGCCGCCAAATCCTTGCGACAACGGGCGGCAGAAACGCCGCGAGGTAAAAAGAAAAAAAAAAGAGAAAGCAAACATCCAAGGCTCCCGGGCGCGCGCTCTCCCCGCAGAAGCACGGCTTCGCAGACGAACCTCCTCACCCCACAGCGGCGGCCGGGCAAGCGCTAGAAATTTCCAGAACGAACGGGGCGGGGTCAGACCGAGTGAATCACCCTCAGGAGAGGGCAGTCGAACCGTCTCGTGCCTCTCTCCAGCCTTCGCTGCGTATCGCGCCGACGAAAGGACGAGAAATTTCTGGAAGGTGGCGCGGAAGGTATTTAATCGAGCGTCCGAGACGAGAAAGCAGGAGGTGACGGAAGTTAACGCCAGAGCGCGTAGAGATTCCGCCGTGTAGTCGGCGAAGTTTTTGGTCCGTAGGGACGGCTCGAGCTACAGGCAAGAGCGTGGGTTTACCGCTATCGAGCGAAGACGCGGGCAACAGCTGCGTGTGTGAAGCCGACGGATTTCCGGCGAAGAAGTTTGAAGCTTGGAGAGTGGCCTATTGAAGACGGGAGTTTTCCTGGAAGAGAAACTCCGGCGAGGTTTCCTGGAAGAGAAACTTCAGAGGGCTGCGGAACGACAACAACGCTGGACTTTGAGTGAGTGATTCTCGGAAGAGTATCATCTAGACTCTGGTTCCAAGAACTTTGGACTGAATAGGTTTTCTATCTCTTTAGTCTTTAAGTGTCTTGGTTGTTCAATGCATGCGACTGCATTGTAGTGCGTATTGTTGTCCATGTCCGTTGTATTAAGTGTGGCTGATTGTGTTGTGTAGTACGTTGATTGATTGGTTTGATTGGTGTCATATTGTATGCAACTATTGTGGAGTGTGCATTCTTATGTATTGTTTTCGATCTGCCATTATTGAGAATATAATTGTTTGTTTATCAACTCTCGGCTCTGACTTGTTCTTTGGGCCACGACCGGCGTCTGCTGGCGCACCAAAAAGGACCACTTCAAAATTGTCCACGCTTTCGTGGTGCGGTTCGGGGGGCCGATACTTCGGCTCTTGGAATTGGCCCGGCGATCGCCTCCCTAATAAACGGGACCGGTGTGACAATTAATCTGGCGTCCGCGACAGAGGACCTTTTGGTGCACAGTGTGTCCAAAGTAGTAAGAAAGAGCCTCGAGTTGTTGATAGTGCTATCGGAACGATTTTGTTCAGTGTTCTCGTTAACGAGTGCAGGGGAGTGTTCCGATAGACTGATTTAGGCAGATACTTTTTGCACGCGGCAAGGTTCTATTTGAGAATTGCGAGACACCATGGATCTCGAAAAGTTAGTTGCTCTTGGTGAAAAGATGGGTCTTTCTGGCGCCGAACTACGGAAGTGGGTCACCCAGAAGGAAAAAGAAGAAAAAGAGAGAGCCAAGGAAGAAAAAGCAGCCGAGCTGGAAAAAGAGAGGTTGGCGGTCGAAAGAGCCAAAGCGGAAAAAGAAGCTGAGTTGGAGAGAGAGAAGTTGGCAGCTGAAAGGGCGAGAGAAGAAAGAGAGGCAAAAGAGCGACAGCTGAAGGAAGAAAGAGAGCAGCAATTGAAGTTGGAGCTGGAGAGAGAAAAGTTGGCAGCCGAAAGGGCGAGAGAAGAAAGAGAAGCGGAGATGGCTGAAAGGGAGCGGCAGCGGCAGCACGAGATGGAACTCGAGCGGCTCCGTTTGCAACAGCGAAGTGAAACTCCGGTCCAAGCTAGAGTTGAAAGCAGCGAACGGGAAGATCACGGCTTCCGCTTGAACCCAAGCAAGCTGCTCGTAGCGTTTGATGAAAGGAAGGACGACCTAGACGCGTACCTCCACCGATTTGAGACGATTGCGAGGAGCCAGAATTGGCCGGAACAGCAATGGGCAACTGCTTTGAGTACTTGCTTGAGTGGTGAAGCGCTCAGTGTGTACGGTAGGCTGACGCCGACCGATGCAGCCAACTATGCAAAGGTGAAAGCTGCTTTGCTGAAGCGATTTAGATTTACCGTGGAAGGATTCCGGAACAGATTCAGGACAGGAAAGCCAGCTGATGGGGAGACGGCTACGCAGTATGCCGCCCGACTTTGCCATTATTTCGACAGATGGATTGAACTTTCAGGGACAGCGCAAGAGTACGATGAACTTAGAGAGCTGCTAATTAGAGAACAATTTCTTACTAGTTGCCACCCAAGCCTGTCACTGTACTTGAAAGAGAGGAAGGCTGACTCACTTGAAGACATGCTTGAATTGGCTGATCAATTCTTGGAAGCGCAGGGTGGCACTAATTTGGCCAAGGTCAAGAAGGAGTGTCCTGATGATTCGAAGAAATTGGTTCCCGAAGAAAAGAAGCGTGCACCAGAGAGCATTCCGCGGTGTTTTTTGTGCAACCGAGTGGGTCATCGCGCGAAAAACTGTCGAACGATCTTTACGAGCCCTACGCTAGTGAAATGTTTTAAGTGTGGTCAGACTGGGTACAAAGCAGATGCTTGTCGGAACGGAGTGAGTCAAACTCACCAGGTATCCTGTGTTCAAGCGGCACCGAAATCTGATAATAATGCCGTCACTGATGGATTCGTAGAGTTGAAAAACGGGGAGAAAATTCCTATTGTGGGTGCTGTAATGTCAAAACAGTCAAACGGTGTTACGAAAGGAATGCCAACGCTGCCTGGAAAAGTTGCGGGCAAAAAGATTACGGTGTTAAGAGATACCGGCAGTTCCACTGTTATCGTGCGGAGAAATTTGGTACGGGAAGGTGAGTTAACAGGCAAAACGAAACCGGTTTGCCTAATTGACCGTACAGTTCGAATACTTCCCGACGCAGAGATTGAGGTGGAAACCCCGTACTTCAGCGGGAAAGTAACCGCTCTGTGTATGACGACCCCCCTTTACGACCTTGTCATCGGAAACATCGATGGGGCGCGAGGGCCGAATGATCCCGAATGTTTGGGAGAAGCCCCGAAGATAGAGCCCTCGCCAACACAGCGGCCGCGAGATACAAGGGAGGAGCATCTCGTGACGGATCTCATTAGAGCCCAAGGTGAAGCTGCGGCGCAAGAGACAGCGAAGGAGAAGACGATCGTGTCGAATAAGTTCACGGGCCGAGCAACCGGACCTACGTCGGCACGACCTCAACCGACAGACAGTGTAAAGGAGACGGTGTTGGCCAGCCGGGCAAAATGTAGAGATATGATCAAGCGGGTAAATAAACAGACAGGACCCGTCGAATGTAATGACGCATTAACGGTGTCGGAAGAGACAACGATGGCTGAGACGACGCCTCAGATATCGTCGTTGGAAAGGGCTCGCCGAAAAAGAACGTGGAAGCACAAGAAGAGATCGAGCGAGCACCGCAAAAAGGGGCGCAAGCGCTGTTCGAAGTATTCAGGATAGGTGCTGAGGTAGAATCAGGTTGTGTTTGGCAGGGCTGAGTGACATATGTTGTGTTAATGTTCTTGTTATCCTGTGTCTCAAGTGTATGTCGAGCGAGTCAGTGTTCTGTGCGATGGTGTGAGGTATAGTGTTGTATAATTGTTGTATAGACAGAACTTTGTACATTTGTATTATTGGGAATGTGTGGTGGAGTGTTGTACTCATGTGCCTGTGGTTATATTTCATGTGTTGTGGAATTGAACTACAATGTAAGATTGTATTGAGTGATATATTGTGAATGTGACGTGTCACGAGCGACGGATTGTGTTACAGTGGGTGAGAGTGTGTGGTGACTTTTCGCGCTCGTTTGTGTGGTTTTGAATATTATGAGATAATATTCTTAAAGTGGGGGGCAGTGTCACAGAACGAGCGCTAAAAAAGAGCGCGCCGCCAAATCCTTGCGACAACGGGCGGCAGAAACGCCGCGAAGTAAAAAGAAAAAAAAAAGAGAAAGCAAACATCCAAGGCTCCCGGGCGCGCGCTCTCCCCGCAGAAGCACGGCTTCGCAGACGAACCTCCTCACCCCACAGCGGCGGCCGGGCAAGCGCTAGAAATTTCCAGAACGAACGGGGCGGGGTCAGACCGAGTGAATCACCCTCAGGAGAGGGCAGTCGAACCGTCTCGTGCCTCTCTCCAGCCTTCGCTGCGTATCGCGCCGACGAAAGGACGAGAAATTTCTGGAAGGTGGCGCGGAAGGTATTTAATCGAGCGGCCGAGACGAGAAAGCAGGAGGTGACGGAAGTTAACGCCAGAGCGCGTAGAGATTCCGCCGTGTAGTCGGCGAAGTTTTTGGTCCGTAGGGACGGCTCGAGCTACAGGCAAGAGCGTGGGTTTACCGCTATCGAGCGAAGACGCGGGCAACAGCTGCGTGTGTGAAGCCGACGGATTTCCGGCGAAGAAGTTTGAAGCTTGGAGAGTGGCCTATTGAAGACGGGAGTTTTCCTGGAAGAGAAACTCCGGCGAGGTTTCCTGGAAGAGAAACTTCAGAGGGCTGCGGAATGACAACAACGCTGGACTTTGAGTGAGTGATTCTCGGAAGAGTATCATCTAGACTCTGGTTCCAAGAACTTTGGACTGAATAGGTTTTCTATCTCTTTAGTCTTTAAGTGTCTTGGTTGTTCAATGCATGCGACTGCATTGTAGTGCGTATTGTTGTCCGTGTCCGTTGTATTAAGTGTGGCTGATTGTGTTGTGTAGTACGTTGATTGATTGGTTTGATTGGTGTCATATTGTATGCAACTATTGTGGAGTGTGCATTCTTATGTATTGTTTTCGATCTGCCATTATTGAGAATATAATTGTTTGTTTATCAACTCTCGGCTCTGACTTGTTCTTTGGGCCACGACCGGCGTCTGCTGGCGCACCAAAAAGGACCACTTCAAAATTGTCCACGCTTTCGTGGTGCGGTTCGGGGGGCCGATACTTCGGCTCTTGGAATTGGCCCGGTGATCGCCTCCCTAATAAACGGGACCGGTGTGACACCCTGTTACTGTTTCAAATGATTTCTTCAACCCTCTCGGGAGGCCCGCCGCTACAGAACAGGCAACTGTGAAGACATCGAGCAAATACCGCCTTTCCTGAGTTTTTAAAAATATTGGACACATTTCTTGAAACACCCTGTATATGCCCACAGTGAATTATTAAAAACCAACAGTTGCATAACAAAGCTCTACGACGCACAGTGCACACAACAAAAAAAAAACTACCAGTAAAGGAAAAAAACATGAAAAACTCATGATCTTTGACTTTTTAGATCTCAGACCGGATATCCACATCCCCAAGATTGAAATCTGCATCAATGACGGCAAGAATGGGGTGGACTCTGCTTTGCTGCTATCCATATTCCCCTTCTTCTTTCTCCTTTGCCGGGGGTAGTTAACCAGACCATTGTTGGTCTATCTCGCCTTGCTTTTGTTCCTTCCTCCTCGGCTGAGGGAGCTTATAGCGACTTGCTACTTCGGAGTAGCACTCCTGCGTGACTCACACCCTGTGACTCAGACTGCAGTTTGGAAAGCTGCAAGTTGACATGCACCCCTCACCTCTTTGTTTGGCGCACTGAACATTGAAAAGCATGAGTCATGCTGACATGACTTGCTTTGATGGCCACTGTAATTCAATGGAAGCAGCAAGGAAATCACAAAGGTATGACTCATAAATCAGTGCTTTGCCTAAGCATTCAAACAGCAAGGGTTACCCGTAGTTGTTTATTTGAATGCTTAAGAGTTCTTGTCTCAATTTCTTCGGGACCACTGACCCTTTCCGCGTGTTTTTTAGATAAAAATAAAGTACTGCTTAACGTGTGTGTAAAAGCACGAATAAAATAGGTATTGTTTTACAGCGAAAGTTGCTCAAAATCACGACAAAGGCCGCCTTTAGCACCGTAGCTGTTAGCCGTCGCAGCTGGTATATGTAACAGCAACCCTTCATTTATTTCTTCCAATGCCAGTGCAAACGTGCGCTTGTCAATGGGAGCCGTCGGTCTGCTTTAGTTCAGGGAGTGGTCATGATGCGGCGCCACTTGAGGGGCAGGGCTGCTTGCGTCACACGGGCGTCCGAGCACTTTCCCCCGGAGAGGCGATACACGTGTGTCCCTCTCCAATATTAAACGTCTGTCGGAATTGGTCCTTCGTGCTCCCTTTTTTTTGTGGCCTGAAGAAGTGCCGCTGCCACCTCACAGCACTCACCAGCACATGCATGCAAGTCAGAGCGTGCAGCAGCGCTGCAGTGACGCGTTCCCATTGGTTGCCCGCGTAGCGCTACGAACGACGACACGCTATCTCAAAACACCGTATCTTTGACAGAGCCAGCGTGATCGCCAATATCGTGAACACGATAAATCCAAGATGCCTCCCACCGTATCTGTACGCAGCTGAACAAAAATAACTTCATATAATTTCCGTCGTGAGGCGCTGCATAGGGGAGTGGAGGGGACAGCTGGTGGCCAAACCAAAAAGAATTATCGGTTAAGAAGAAGGTAAAGGAACCTGAGACCGATTTGGGGAGAATTGGCATGATTAAAAAGTCCGCACTAGAGATCTATCGAACTTTTAAGCAGGAAATTACCAAGGAAAGGATTTATGATAATACTCTGGGTAGCTCTCTACTGTTTGAGGCCAAGACGGGAGTATTGCGAACAAAGACATATCGGGCCAAATACGAAGGGGTAGACACGGTATGCAGTGAGTGTGGAGAGAGAGAAGAAACTGCCGAACACTTGATAATGTTCTGTAAAAGACTTCACCCTATAGTTGAGGATGATGGCGCAGAGTTTTTCAAAGCACTGGGGTTTAGGGATAGGGAGGGCAAAATAGACTTGAAGCAGGTAAAATTAACTTCAAGGAAGTTATCTGATTAGTGGCTAAAGTCAAGGCACGAGTGAAAATTAGAACCTTCACTGCAAAGTACGAATCCTCAATCTCACTATTTAAAAGAAAAAAAATAAATCTAGCTTTTGGTTCATTAAGTATTACGGCTTGGTGGCGCTAGCCATCGCCCGATCTAAAGGGTACAGCCATATCCATCCA